>OY731407.1:17689780-17979780 GCA_963425845.1 Sphenostylis stenocarpa
CCGATTTAGCGATCAAATTTTATGACAAAGTAAAATACTCTACGCTATTTCTGTCGCTAAATAAAAAAGTCATAAAAATAAATCTTATTTTGGTCGCCAAATTCCGTCAAGCACTGGGTGGACCTAATCATCGACCAGCCGCTAATTGGCGACCAAATTAAATGTCGCTAAATCGGCCGCTAAATCAAAGTGCACCATAAATCTAATCCTGGCCGCTAAATCGGTCGCTAATTGTGACCGAATTGCTGAATCGGTCGCTAATTGCGACCAAATTAAAGTGGTCGCTAAATCGGTCGCTAATTGCGACCAAAATTAAATCGGTCGCTAAAGCGGTCAGCTAATTACGACAGAAAAATTCGATCGCTAATTTCGGTGGCTAAATGTGTTTTTTCTTGTAGTGTTTTTGAAGTTGTTAAAATAGATTTAAAAATATTAAATAAAATTTGGTATAATTTTGTTAAATATAAATATTTAAAAAATTATAAATAAATAAATTTTAATAATTTTCTCATACATGAAATATGAACTTACAGTCACTTTTATCTTCTATAATTTTCTACATATTTTCTTATCTTTTTAAATTTTTTTATCACATACTCAAATTATATTATTCATTTCAGTATTAAAATATTCGTATTCTTTTAAAAATTAAATTAAACAAAAATATTAATAAAAATCATTGGGGATATATTATTTATGTTATTCAAAGTTAATAGCTATGTTTTTAATAGTTTTATTGAGAAGCAATATGTAATATATATATATATTATGTAATTAATAGTGGGAACAAGAGAATTCACAAGGGATGTAAAATTAATAAAATTTATACTCTATTCATTTTTATTTAAGTTGTAGTGTGTTCATAACATTTTTAAAATGGAACATAAATAAAATAGTTAATTACAAATCATAAAAATAAAAAAAAAATGTTGGGCATGGGAAGTTGAGGTCACAAGATGAATCCTATATAATTACAAATCTTTAAAAAGAAGAAGAAGAAGAATAAGTCATTCACAAACTCGCAACCTCTCATCATTTATCTCCACTTATTATTTATGTATGCCTCAAAAATAAGTTTTGTTCAACCACAGATTCAAAACTTCTTTTTCTCACTCATCCAAAACACAATCAACACAATTTCCTGGGAAAATTTGAAAATAAAAGCATAAGAATAAAAACAGTTTTATTCCCTCATTTCTTAAGAAAACTCGACATCATAAGAGAAACTTCGTTTTAAACCTGATCTTACACAACCACAAACTCTCTTCGCCCAAAGTGAACCATTAATTTATTTATTTTCTTTCTGAATCTTCAAAAAGAAAAGAAAAGACAGAAACATAGTCCGTTCAATTTGGGTAGAATTTCATTTGTCATTTTCCTCGGAAATAAAATTTGTTCACGCATCTTTTAAGAAATATCTTTCCCTTTTGAATGAATATACACGACGAAAAATGACACACTAAAGTGGACAAATGAAGTCGAGAAGGTTCTTTATTTTTTGTGTTTTACATTATTTGATGGATGCTCACAGAAACATGACAGTCAAGATAAAAGAAAATAAAAATTAAAAAAAATTATAGCCTCATAAATATTTAAATTAATTTTCGTAATATATCCTCACCACGGATGTTAGCATTTGAGTTTTGTGATTTCTCTTTAAAGAATGTTTTAAATTCATAGCAATGGTGTAAATGTTTTTTTTTCTTAAAATATGTTAAAAACCTCCTCAGCAATGATGAAAAAGTTATTTTTAAAAAAAATATTTACTATATAATTGATAAATATTGATTTTTTTCCTAATTTAAATTTCCAATGAATAAATATGTACATAAATATAAATATATATATATATATATTAAGAAAAATAATATTATTTTGTTTAACAACGAGCATATCGATTATATAATATTTTTAGAATTAATTTCTAGATATTATTTATTTTAAAATTTTAATTTATTAATATTTAAAAAAAATCTCAAAAATTAAAAAGGTGAGTAAATATAAATTATCATTAAGGTTAACTTCTCGATAACTTGTGAAGAAACAAAATAAATAACATGTGTTAGTGATATTATAACCGTAAGATCGGTTACTAAAAATGTAAAAGTATACAAATGAAATTAATACTTATTATTTTTATTGTATTTGTATGTTTAAATATACATATAACTTTCTGGGTTGTGGTGTAGAAAAAATATGAATGAATAATATTTAGGGAGGATTTTAGGCATTTCCTGATTTGAATTTGTTTTGAAGAGTTGCGTAAAATTTTTGTGGTGCCAGTAGAGTGTGGTTGTGATTTGGGAAGAAATTTGACTAGGAAGCAATGTATGATCATTCATCTAAATTTATGGTCTTTTATTGCCCCACCTCAACCATTATCGTCTTTTATTGGATCCTCCTTCCAGTATAAAAGGAGAGCATAGACAAGACAACATAACATAACATAACACAGTCACATAGGTGTTGGTCTCAGGTAAAGATCCATCTTGTTCCCATACTCCTAGCTACATCATAAGAGGGACATGGCAACCCAGAATTTATGGCTGTGGAATCCCACTCAAGCAGTATGCACTAGGGTTCCATTAAGCACCAAATTGGCGCAAAAGACATCTCCTGCATATCCCAAAGTTAAGCGAGTTATCTGTGCAGAGAGCTCTCAGATAGCAGAACAAAATACTCGACGTTCAGCTAATTACAAGCCAAACCTCTGGAATTATCAATTTCTTCAATCTCTCGGAAATGATCCTAAGGTGATTCCTTCATTATGTACACGTATATATTATGTTTCACTTCGATGCGAGTGAAGTTTGAAAACTTAGTAAGTTTTTTCATTGTTATTTTAACTTAATGGCAGGTGAAAAAATTGGAAGAAAGAGCCTCAGAGATAGAGGAGGAGGTTCGACACATGATGACCAGTGTAGACATAGAGCCACTAAGCTTATTAGAATTGATCGACGATGTCCAACGCCTAGGATTGACCTACAAGTTTGAGGAGGACATAGTCAAAGCCCTCGATGAGAAAATTGTTTTGTTGAATGAAAATCAGAAACACAAAGGTGGAGTCCATGCTACTGCTCTCAGGTTTCGTTTACTTAGACAACATGGTTTTGAGATCTCTCAAGGTATTTTTATTTATATATATGCTACCTACTTAGAAACACATTATTAAATATACATTTTATTATTTGCTCATTTCGAGTTAGCATGATGCAGATGTGTTTAAGAACTTCAAGGACAAAGAAGGAGGCTTCGATATTGAACTCAAAAATGATGTGCAAGGGCTGTTGAGTCTATATGAGGCATCCTATCTTGGCTTTGAGGGAGAAAATCTGTTGGACGAGGCAAGGTTATTTTCAACGACACAACTCAAGAGCAACCTAAAAGAAGGAGTAAACACCAAATTGGCAGAACAAGTTAGTCATGCGCTTGAACTTCCTTACCACAGAAGAGTCCATAGACTAGAGGCACGACGGTATATTGACATATACGAACCGAAGGAATCCCACCATCAGTTACTACTCGAGCTTGCGAAGCTAGATTTTAATATGGTACAATCACAACACCAAAAGGAACTGCAAGAACTATCAAGGTTAAATACAAGAGTTTCAACTAATTATCTCATACTAAATTATATAACAGTGTGCATGAACTTTCTAACTAATGAACAATAAATTTGTAATGACTTGGTATAATCTATGGTAGGTGGTGGAGGGAGATGGGGTTGACAAACAAGCTAGACTTTGTCCGAGACAGATTAATGGAGGTATATTTCTGGGCGTTGGGAATGGCACCTCATCCTGATTTAAGTGAATGTCGTAAAGCTATCACTAAAATGTTTGGCCTAGTCACCATCATTGACGATGTATACGACGTTTATGGTACTTTGGACGAGTTAGAACTCTTCACTGATGCTGTTGAGAGGTTTGTAATGAATTTTTTCAGACTCTAATTAGTATTTTCTGTTAACAACATAATACTGATGTGTTTATATGCATATATGTTAGATGGAATGTGGATGCTGTGAATACACTTCCCGAGTACATGAAGTTGTGCTATTTAGCACTCTACAACGCAGTCAATGACACAACCTATAGCATCCTTAAAGAGAAGGGACATGGCAACCTTTCCTATCTATCAAAATCAGTACGTTATTGATCAAGTAATAAACTTGTTGTTTATACGTCGAACATGATTAGTTACTAAAATCATATATATTGATGGTGAATGGTGACAGTGGAGAGAGTTGTGCAAAGCATTCATCCAAGAAGCAAAATGGTCAAACAACAAGATCATTCCGGGGTTCCGGCAGTATCTGGAAAACGCATCAGTGTCCTCTTCCGGTGTGACTTTGCTTGTTCCTTCATACTTCTTGGTGTGCCAACAACAAGACATCACAGACCAAGCCCTTGAGTCTCTGACTAACTTCCGTGGCATTGTGCGCTCCTCATGCACCATTTTCAGACTCTGCAACGATCTGGCTACCTCCGCGGTATGTAATATATATAATTCAGCAGCCTTGGATTGATTTGTATGTAACACAACTGTTAAAATTCAATTGAATTACTGCAGGACGAGTTAGAGAGGGGTGAGACAACAAATTCAATAACGTCCTACATGCATGAGAATGGCACTTATGAGGAAGAAACACGAGAGGAGTTGAGTATTTTGATCGATGGAGAGTGGAAGAAGATGAACCAAGAGCGAGTTTTGGATTCGGCACTTCCAAAATCTTTCGTAGAAATTGCCATTAACATGGCCCGTGTTTCCCATTGCACGTACCAATATGGAGACGGACTTGGCAGACCAGACTACACCACAAACAACATTAAATTGCTACTTGTAGACCCTCTTCCCATTCATTAACTATTAGTCACAACTTAATAATAATATACACACTTCTATACAACTATTATTCTTGTTTTTGTTTTTAAATATTATATATTCATCTCGTATATAGTTAGAGTATATTCTTTCTTCAATTTATTCAATCCAAACATAAAAATTTAAATTAAATAATCAGCTTAGTTTAACTTTTATTCAATATAAAATTCACACCAAGTTTTTAAATATAACTTTATACATTTTCTTCTATTCTAAATCTATAACTTTATACACCAACTAATATTCTCCAATCATATTTAATATCACACATTAATAATATTATTAAGGCAGAACTCCAAATACAATTGAAAATACCTATCTACAATATCGTGTGTAAGTTTTTTTCTCTTGTTATTATTTATCCCTACAAGCAATTAAATTTTATAAAAGAACTAAATTAGATATGAATGTATTTATAATAATCAATATTTTTTAAATAAATATACATTTAACTAATATAACTTTTATAATCAATATTTTTTAATATACCAATTAAAAAAATAATAAGTATATACGAAAAGTATATCGATTTTACAGAAATAATGTAGTTTTGTAATCCATGAATTTATAATTTTATGTAATTTTGTCATATATTGTGCTTTACTAATTTCAATAATAAATTGGTAGTTTGTTTTTTAAAAATTATTTTGGTACAAATGAGTTTTAAAGTTTAATATTTTTAGAATTAATTACGTATTGTTTGATTTGATTGAAGTCCATAATCATATGAAGCTGGGATTAAAGTTTTAAAGAAGTAAGGTTGGGATTAAAGTTCACCCTAAACAATCCGTAATCAAACTTCTTACTCAACCCAACTTGTTTAAATTTATACGATTCAATCACATCAACTTATATTTTATACAGTCCAACTTGTTATGTTTATTCAATTACGTATCCTTAAACTCGGTGTCTTTTTCCCCAAATGGTAGTTGAAGGTGGAATTAGTAATCACCCTGACTAACCCAAAAAAAAAAAACGATACTTAGAGCCCATGTGACCAGTTTATTTTATGTTGTCCTGCATCTCATATTTAAATAATGATACTGTCCTTATTATTGTAATAATATATATAAAATCATCCGTCATCTATCTTTCTATTAATTAAAAATATATATAAAATATAAATCATTACAATAATTATCAAGCTATAATTTATCTTTAGATAATTATTATCATAAAATATTCTTAAAATAATAATAATTTATTTTATTTAAAAATATCTATCACACCCTCTCGGTTAAAGCAGGAGGGTGACACGTATTTATACTGTTCTGGAAATCATCAAAAAGTATAGGAGGAAAATTTTTGGTGAAAATATAAACAATTTGATAGAGGGAAGAAAAAAAAAAAACCTGAACTTTGTCGCGAATAACTTTTTCACTTACAAAGTGTACATCCATATGAATATGTTTTGTACATTACAGGATTACCTGATAAATAAATGACACTCACGTTATCACAATACATTAATGTAGCTTTTTGAATTGGACAATGAAGCTCTAGAAGAAGATTTCAAATTCAACAAAATTCAGAATACAATATTAGGTACTCCTCTATATTCAACCTCAACATTAAAACGAGATAATATAGGATGTCATTTGGATAACCAAGAAATCAAGTTATCGTCGAGGAAAATACAATACCCAGATGTAAACCGTATAGTATCCGAACATCCACCTCAATATGCATATGTGTAAGAGAGGAGGTTTCTAATATTGAATTTGTACAAATGCAAGCCAAAATCAATAAATACCCTGAATGTAACGTAAAATACACTTGAGAGTATGCATGTGTTCTTTCTTGGAATCATGCATATAAAGACATACTTATTACACTACATAAGAAATGCCAGACATTATAAAAGTGAGATATTACAATGCTCCACTAAGATGTTTATACTTAGTAGGATCCTCGTAGAGAATGTTATTAAAAGCGCTAAATTTACATTTTATGCCAACTAGTGTGGGACAAGTTTTGCAATTAGTTATCTCTGTTCTTTTAAAAATTTCTTCTGCATATTTTTCTATGAGAGAAACATATTAGTTACATGACAGATAACTGTAATTTTCAAAGAATAACTTAGTAGACCAAGATCTTTCATAACAAACTCTGCATTCAATAATGATATAATAGACTTTCTAATTATAGTAAACCACCAGAATAATATCATCAACATAAAAAAAATATATGCAATATCAAACTCCTTATGATATATGAATAAATAATGATTGAATTTATTATATTTAAAATCGATCGTAACCATGTAATCTATAAACTGTTGGTACTAAGCACGAGGGACTTTAGTATAAATAAATATTATAAAACTTATTTCTAACAAAAATTTTAAAATATATTTTCAAAAATTACAATAAAAAGTAGTTATGGATTTTACTTTCCATAACGTATTTGTGGATTTATTTTTTTAAAATATATTTAGAAAAACTGATTTCAATTTTTTTTTAAATTCAAAAAATTTCCAAAATACATTTTTGTTCATATTATGTTTTCTAGATTGTATTTTTCATAAATGTATTCCAATTTTAGTAATATAAAATTTATTTCCTAATTATATTTTCTAAAATATATTCACTAAAAACACAAAATGAAAATCAATTCAAGAATTCAAAATACCACAAATAAATTAAATATACTTTTTTTACAATAACTTTGAATAAACAATGTATTACACTATTCAAAGTATAAATTATTAACAAATCTCTAACGTTAAAGTCAAAAAATGATGTTTTGAATGAAGGTGAGGAAACGAATGTGTATGAAGGTGAGACAGAAGAAGAAAATGAATATTTTTGACATTTTATATTGGGATAAAAAAAAACAAGAAGATGCTACCTTTATTTATTATTGTTGACATTTTATATTGGGATAAAAAAAACAAGAAGCTGCCGCCTTTATTTTAAACTTATTATTATTAGATACGTTAAGTCAAATAAAGTTAGCGCAATTTTTTCTTGCACTTTCATAATTTTTTTCACTCTTATAATTAAATTACATTCTAATTTACTCTTATATTTATTTTTAATTTGTATTAATTATTTATTATAGTATTAGTGTAATAAGGATTTTGACTGGATACAAATTTTGGAGTGGAGATTGAGAATATATTTTCAAAAAATATTTTTTAGAAACATGTTTTGGAAAATGGATTCTAAAATATATTTCCATAATTGATTTTTTTGGAAATGTTTAGTAGGGTCGGAATATATTTTCCAAATAAACATTTTAAAGTATATTTTAAACTCACCAAGTATTTTTGAAAGATTAATTCTACAAATATATTCAGAATTTACTCTTTAAAATATATTTCTGAAAATGTTATTTTGAAACACACTTTGAATTGTCTGAAAAAGCATTTTAGAACCCTTCATCGGAAATATTTTCATATTTGTTTTATAATCCATGAATTTATAATATTATATAATTTTTGTCATATATTGTGCGTTATTAACTTCAATAATAAATTGGTAGTTTGTTTTTTAATAAGTATTTTGGTACAAATGAGTTTTAAAGTTTAATATTTTTAAAATTAATTACGTATTGTTTGATTTGATTGAAGTCCATAATTATATGAAGCTGGGTTTAAGGTTTTAAATAAGTAAGGTTGGGATTAAAGTCCACCCTAAATAATCCTTAATCAAATATCTTTGATAATAATCACCCTAATTAAACTTCTTACTCAACCCAACTATTGTTTAAATTTATACGATTCAATCACATCAACTTATTTATATATTTTATAGAATCCAGTCCTATCAAACTATGTTTATTCAATTACATATCCATAAACTTGATATTTTTTTCTCCAAAGGGTAGTTGAAAATTTGTGGAATTAGTAATCACCATGATTAACCGGAAAAGAAAAAATAAATACGATAAGTTTGTGCGACCAGTTTATAAGTGATTGCTTCTTCTTAACCCAATATTTTCTTTGCATCTTTATAATGTAAAATGTAAAAAATGTCTTAAGTTGCTTTTTCTCTTTCCCGCCAGCCATTGTCGTTTATTGTTCTTCCCCGGACATTCATTCAATCATTATTTTCATTTTAAGATTATAAATTTGTTGATAATTTATGTTTTAAATTATATAATATATTAAGGTGCATTTAATTTGTATTTGTGATGTTCTAAATTGATGATTTTATAATACATTCATAAAAAATATAATCTGAAAACAAGCTTTAGATAGGTTAATTTGAAACTTATTTTCGAATTGTATTTTTTGAATATATATTTCAAAAAATACAATCTGAAAATAAATCTCGGATTGTTGAATTCTGAAATATTTTTAGAAAATAAAATCTGGAAATGGGTTTTAGAAAACATAATCCAAAACTTATTTTCAAATTGTATATTTTTTGAGATGTATTCTATAATTTTTGTAGAAAATTTCTAGAAATGTTCCACAATTAGTTTTCTGAAAATAAAATCTAAAAAAGAATTTTGGAAAATACAATATGGAAGGAAATATATGGAAACCTTGTAAAAATTTTCCAGATGTTCCGAAATCAGTTTTTAGAGATAATATTTATTTTAGATGAACATGGGGTGCAGAAAGAAAGGATGGGGTGCAGAAAAAATAGCCTTAAGTAAAAAAAATGAAGTTAGGCCCATGATGAATAGTTATAGTATTAAGTATTGGAATGGGCCCGAGGTAAATGGGCCTGGGGTAAGCCCAGAGGAGTGGGTAAAATATATATGAATGTGTTAAGGGCATAACTTCGTTAAGAAGTGGAGGAAGAGGAAAGCCAAGAGTGAAGTTGGAATGGCGGAAGAGAAGAGAAAGAGAAAAGCGAAAAGTGAAGGTACAGAGAATAAGAAGAGGAAGAAGATAAAGTCGAAAGAGAATGAATGTTGTTCAACATCGTCATCTTCATCAGAGCAGTTGAGTCTCCTTCAGTCGGCGATGGGTCTTCAGCTTTCATCGTTGGAGTTGGAATCCCTCAAACATAACTGCGTTCTTCATCTATCAAATCACTCAGATGTGCAAATATTGGGGGAAACTATCAAGGCAGCGTTTGGCGCCTCATGGAAAGAGGATCTCTGCCAAGGGAATCTTGTCCAGGGGAAAGTTAATGCTGGAAGCCCCGCGGTTCTCATTATAACCTCCTCTGCCCTCAGATGCATACAGCTTCTAAGGTTCGCTCTCTCTTACTATCTCCGCTCCTCGTTCCTTTTCATACCTAAACCCTAATTTTCTCTTGCAGGGGCTTTCGGTCTATCACTAACCAATGTCACGCTGCAAAGCTATTCGCAAAGCACATGAAGCTTCAGGAACAGGTACCTACACTACTCACTCTCTCTCCCTCTGTCCATATTAACCAACCAATCAACATCAACTACTTCGAATGTCTTGTTTTTCTTTTCTGTTTTCTTAATCTTCAATTATTTTGTTGGGATATCGATGGATTGAGTGAGGTTGTGCCAAATTCAACTTAGTGTCAGGTTGTCTACATGTTTTCCTTCTCGTTTTCGTCAAAACACGCATTCACTTATTTACAATTTTTATGGGCAACATAATTTGTGAAATTTAGTTGGGTTTCGATTCCATCCTGAGGGGGTATGGCCTGGGAGAGGGTAGAGGAGACAGCTGAAAATTGTCTTTTGGCTCTCATATGATAGGACACGCATAATTCTCTCCTTTTTTTCTCAATTCAATAATACATTTTCATCATTGCTTCTGCATTATCTTATTTTCTAGTTATCTTATTTTCTAGTTCCCGCCACTTCAACTTGGAAAATCTTCTTAATTCCTAAACCAGACCAAAATTCATAGGCATGTGGCTGACTAATCTGTTCACGCATTTTTAATGTTAAAATCTTTTAAATTTAATCTTTTTTCCTTTGGCCCCAGAAAACAATTTTGAATTTGCTTCTGCATATTTAAATTAATGTTTTGTTCGTCGCCAGTGCATGATTTCTTTTTCATTTAATTTCCTGATGTTTCCTTCATTTGCTTGATATTATAAATTGTGATTCTTCATCATGGCCTTCCATTGATTTTGCTTTATGTTCAATGCAGATTTCTTTGTTAAAGAACCGTGTTAACATTGCTAGCGGTACTCCAAGCAGGTTGGTCATCCCACATCATTTTGTTTAAGAAAGTTATTCTTTCCGACTAACCATCTGATTAAATATACTTATGATAACCAGTAGTTTAAAATCTTGGCATTGTTAGATTAGTAGTCATGTAAATTTTTCATATATCAATTTCAGGATAAAGAAGCTCATTGATGCTGAGGCGTTAGACCTTTCAAGGTTGCAAGTACTTGTGCTTGATATGCATCCTGATGTAAAAGGCTATTCATTGTTGACCCTTCCACAAGTCAGGTTTGGTTTTCGATTCTGTCTATATATATGTTCCATTTATATTTCTTAAAAGAAGTTAACTTGTGTCTCTTGTAAGTATTTTGCATGAATTAGATGAGGAGGATGATGGCACTGAATGTTACATGTACATATGACTGATTGACAGGGATGAATTCTTGGAGGTGTTCAAGAACTATTTTTATGAACCGATGATCCAGGGTGGCCTGCGTATTTGTCTTTATGGTTACCAGGCGGGTGCTGGTTTAAAGGGCAAACATAAACAAGGCCATACAATTCCTGATACATAACATCTCAAGTTCATCGTCCATTTTTTATTTAGACATGTATTCTGAAAGTCGATTATTTTATTACAATTCCATTTATCTTCAGATGACGGAATTGTTATCAGCGGAATGTTGTTGCCTTTGACCATGTAAGGGTGACATTTTTGTTGTAAGTGGTGGAGATACCATATAGAAAAGCACTTCTAATTAAATTACTATTAACGTGTTCCTTATCAATGAAATGGCGGGTGGAGATTCATACAAAGCGCTTTAAATAAACAAATAAATTACAAATGGATTTTCTTTTATATTGTCATAATAGGTCCTAGTGTTAGTAATATCTGTGTTTTGAGTGATTTTCATAAAAAAGTTACCATTGATACATTTTTTTCAGTGATTTCAATGCTTGTTTTAATTAAAAAAACGCTTTAAATTCCTTAACCAGATACACTTTTACACTGTTAAGCAGGATCCATGTTTAAATGTCTATATTCTACTACTGTCTCTGAGCCTATTTATTAAATTTTTTAGGAACTGTTATTTTATATAAAATTCTCTGCATTGTAATTTTACAAAAAATTAGTGTCACTAATTTAAGTGAACGTAATTTCTAAAAATTTGTGAAGTGGTTAAAAAGTGGTATATACGACGAAAGTAGAGGTAGATTTGGGTGTTTTTATTGTCTAATACTATTAAGTCTTAAAAAAAAAATGGATCAAACTGAACCAGATGGTTCAATCGAAATGGACCAAAAGGTTCAATTAAATTGGATCAATCAATTCAAATGGATTGCCATAAATTTTCCCAAATCTATTGAAGACATCTCAAACGTTGGATCTTAGCAAAATTCATAAATTTAATTCTTAGATTTTATAAAAAAAAAAAAAACTCTAGTCGAAACACAAAGATAAGGAATGGTGATAGTATTATAATTAAAAAAGATAAGAGTTATCTAAGACTATAAGTCATGAAAAAAATAATTTTATGGGATAAAATTTGACGAGAGCAAACTGTTTGATTGGACATGATGATTCAATCATACTGGACCAAACAGAAGTGAACCATATTAGATTAAATTGAATTGGATGCATTGAGTCAAGCTAAACGAAACTAAACAAGACCAAGTCCAGCTTGATTAGATGGAATCTAATTGAAACAAATCGAACTGATCTAAACAAGACTGAACCAGACTATACCAAATTGGATTGGATTAGATCAAACCAAACTAAATAATTCAATGGGACCGGATTGGAGTAAGTCAAATCATACCAAACCAAAACTGGACAAACAAATTTAAAGAAGACCGGACCAGACTTAACAAAATCAAACTTGATTGACTCATACCAAATCAAATTGAATGATTCAACTAGACTGCACGAAACAAAATTGAACCAAATCAAATAAGACCAAACCGAACAGTATTAAACTAAATAATTTAATCTGATCGAATCAAATCGAATTAAACCAACTAGACTAAATAAAATAAGATTGGATGAATCATATTAAACTTAATCAGACCAAACTAAACTAGACACCAAACCGAAAATAATCAAACCTAACCAAAAGGTAAATGTTTTTTTTTTTGTTATAAATTTTTTCAAGTATACTAAAGACATCTCAAACATTTTCTTTTTGTTATAAATTTTTTCTAGTCTATTAAAGACATATCAAATGTTGAGTCTTAACAAAGTTCATAAGCTTAAAACCTAGTTATTATAAGAAAAACTCCAAATCAAACACATATAAGAAACGGTGGAGTATTAAAATAAAATAAAATAAAATAAGTTTGAAGGAGAAAAAGAAATTGTGTTACAATTTAAGATTTAAGATTTAGAGTTACGTGGATCAAATCAAACTAAATCAAAATGAACTAAACTGAACCAATTAGACGAAATTAAACTAAACCAAATATATTATAACAAGCTCAAGTGAATAGTTTAATAAGACCAAATCAAATCAAATGGTTCAACTGAATCAAACCGAACTAAATCAATCCAAATTTAATCGAACCAGCTGATTCAATCGGAACAAATTGAACTGACTTATACGATTCAATAAAATCAGACAAAATCGAAACAAATTGAATTGGACCAAACTAAACTAAATCAAATCAAATCAAACCAAAAACTAAATTTACTTTTTCCTTATTAAAATTTTTCCAAGTCTACTAAAGATATCTCAGGGTCAAAGAATGGTGAGAGTATTAAAATTAAAAAGATAAGAATTATTTGAGACTTTAAATCTTAAAAGTAAAGAAAAATATGAGTTAAAATATGACATGATTGGATGGTTCAATTGAAATAGACAATTCAACCAAATTAAATCAAACTAAATCCGAGTCAAATGGTTGAATAAAATCTTGCTAGATGCTTCAATTAGATCAAATCAAACTATATTGCACTAGGTCGAACAAGAACAAAAAGTTCAATTATATTGAATTTGGTCAAATGGTTCAACCAAATCAAATTGAATCAGATGATTCAACCATATCAAACCGAAACAAATCAAACGAAATCACTTCACATAGTATAATCATGTTACAATAAATAAATTATATTTTAAGTTATAAGATATTAATATACAAATAATAAAATATAAACATGTGAGTTTTATAAGATTTCACAGATCAAACAAAATTTTAAAAATTCTTAAAAATTAAGGAAATAAATAAACTCATAAAGGAATACTATATAACTCTTGAAAAAAATTAATTTTATTTGAGACATTGATTCAACCATATTAGACTAGATAATACAACCAAATCAGATGGTTCAATCAAATCAAATCTTATAGTTCAATCAGATCGAATTAAAGTATTCAAGTTGATCAGACAAAACTCGACCTAACTTGACCAAATCAAATTAAACTAAATCGAATCAAAATGAATAAGACAAACCAAACTAACAAATGTCAAATCAGTTCGAACTAAACCAAACCAATCTTGACAAAATTGAACAGTTCAATTAGACTAGATTTTACCAAACGGTTCAACTAGACTTGATCGAACGAAACTAAATGGTTCAATCAAACCAAATCAAATAGATCAGACTGAATCAAACAAAATCAAATCAGGCCAAACCAAACCAGCCTAAACAAGATTAAACCAAACTAATTTAAACAAGACCAAACCTAATTGAATCGGTTTAGATAAAATCAAATCAAACTAAACCCACCAAATATAATGGTTCAATCAGATCGAACCAGACTAGATTAAATCAAACCAAACCTTGATGAACAAAGTTAAACAAGATCAAATCAAATCAAACCAAATCAGTCTAAAAAGATCGAACGATTAAATTAAACTGAACCAAATTAGGTAACATCAGATCAAATAAAACCGAATGATTCAACTAAACTAAACCAAATTCAACTAAAGAAGATAAATTAATTAAATAAACCAAATTGAATCGAGTCAAATCAAACCAAATTAGACCAAACAAAAGAAAAATAAATCAACCCAAATTTAAATAAGCCCAACCAAATCAAACTAAATGTTAAATACGCAATTTTTTTTATTTTCTGAAGTCTACTAAAAACATCTCAACAAAGTTCATAAGTTTAATAAACAGGACTCATAAGAAAAACTCCAATTGAAACATAATGATAAGGAATGGTGAGAGTATTAAAAAAAAAAAAAAAATCAAAACTACCGTAGAGGACAAAATGGTTTATCCAAACTGCACCAAATTATCTTGGCTCCATGGCATGTCGATTTCATCCTACCCTGACTATCTCCTAACAGTCTAATAATATATGACATGCTTTAGTACGCGAGGATTTGCAAGGTTTGTATTAAGAATAACAACGGAGTTAGGGACAGATTTAGCTAATCTTATCCATTCCTTGACAAGGAATTAGTTTATAAGTAAATTTAGAACAAGGATGAAAAATTTAAAGATAGCGGTTAACTGCATTTTAATTTGAATAATGTATATAAATAATAAATAGTAAGAATATTGAAATTACAAAACTTAATAATCTATTTTTTATTTCTTAAAAAGTGTAATTTAAATTTTACTGAATTGTTATAAGAATTCCTTTGTACCTTTGTAATGATTAGAAATGTGTGCGAAAAGTATATTATTAACTATATATCTATGATGTTCACATAAAAAGGAGAAAAAAGTTCCATAAAACGTCATGTAACATACTTTGATTAGATAATTAGATCGTAAAAATTCCTCTCATTCAAGAGTGAGATTCATACCATGAAGGTAGATAAAAGAATACATGTGGAAGAAGATTTAGTCCATTTACAAATATTTTAACCCAATGAGAACTCTTAACGTCCCCACCCACCAAAATTTAATGAAACTTGGACAAACGAGGGACTATGCTGTAGTTTATTGATTTAAGATTAACGCTATCAAACATTTATAATATCAATAACTAATCTTAATTAATATTTTTTTAAGAGGACATGATCCAATTAGTGATTTTTTTTTCTTGCAGGAGATTGTTAACAGCTAAGAAATCAAGTGTGAGTGGTCTGCCTCATCCACTTCGTAGCTGACCACTTCTCCCCAGAGATTACCGCACATCCTCCATGCACACTTTTCGGATCTGATTGACCATCCAGTCCCTGCCAAGATCAAATACACAATTTTTCCACCGTAAAGCTTCGTCTGATACATGCACAGCACAAACAGTTACAGGCTCTCCATCATTCAAAATAATCTGACCATTCACATTTTCTATCACAAAAATACTACGTATGCCCTACTGATAAACCAGCTAAAGCCATATAATGAGTATAGATTGAAAAAATATATAGAAAAAAAAAAGAAGCTATAAGGGCATCTCTATCCGTGATTCTAAAATTAATTCTTCCTATATAGCATGGGTTCTTGACAAGATGTTATGGTAGGGCAAAGATCATATCAAGCACCAGTGCTTTTTGTGTGTGTATATTTATGGGGTCAAATGCTACAAAACAAAAACAAAACAAGTTTATGTAATTAAAAAATGTTAATATTAATAAAATCTAGGGAAGCAGGATTATTGGTGGGACACATTTAGTAAAAATTTTATGATATGTTTGGTAGGAAGGAGGGGAGGGAGTGGAAATAGCAACAATGAATTGAATTTTGTTTGTTTGGCGGGAAATAAAAAGAGTGGGGAGAATTAAAAAATGAGTTGATCTCACCTTAGGGAAACCAAGAAAAGACTTTAAGAAACAATAAGCGGAATCACATGAAGAAGGTGAAAAAGAATTCATCATGAATGCCTGCACTGCAGTGTGCCAGGCCTTGCCGGACACACAAGAACCCAACGCTTACACACTACAGCTTGTCACATGACAACATACTTTCAGAGATTAAGTATGAGTTTAGAAGAGGAAATTCTGAAAAAAAGCCTCAAGATCCTGAAGATCAATACTTTTGCAGATCATGACTGAAGACTCTTCCTATAGTTCTTCTAAACCCTTCTTCTCTTTTATTTTAATTAATGCTGTATCTTGATCAAGGTCTTTTGTGTTTGATATTTGTGATGTCTAAACTCTTAGGGGATGCTTTTGATGCCATCATCTAACATGATTCACTCTTGTAAATTCCTTTTGTTAATTGATAATTTTAATTTGTCTGTTCATATCCAATGAAGGCGTAGGAAGAATAGACAATATCTAAGGAGTCACTACAAAATCTATGGCAAAGGAAAGAGAGTAGGAAAAAAGAATTCAAAAAATTCAGATGCTAATAAAGGAGGACTAACAAGGGCTGAGGCCGATGCCAAGGCCAAGGAGCTTGAAGAGGAGAAGGAAGAGTACAAATTATATTAGAAAATTAGAGAGCATTCTTTTATGTAAAAATAATATTCGTTCTTGTTTTATATCATGTTGGAGAAATCTATTTAACATATCTAAACTAAACTTAAGAGTAGCTTTCTTTAATGTAGACTTGACCATAGGAAATTAATTCTCTTGTTGGCTAAAATCATTACAGGGATCCTAGCCTAGGATTCAAGATTCAAGCTCATGGGGATAGAGGCATTAATGATGAAATCACGACTTCATTGACTTCCCTAACTAACTTGCGAGCTTCCCCTGAAAGCTACTCAAGTAGGAGCTGCTTGGCCCTTTTGATTAGTTGTCTAGCTTCCTTATAACAAACTCGTAAAAGCTTCCTCTAGAATTTAGATTATTACACGTCCACAATCAATGTATTTCGACCTTAGTTAGCTTCTCCAGCACACTTCTAGTGGGGTTTAGGCTATAAATATAAGTATAGGTCCTCTTAGTAAATCACTTTAAGATGATATAAAATTCTAGAATATTTTTGTGAGACTTGTAAGAGTTCTCTCTTGAAGAATTTGTTGTTCCCCCTTCAGTTTTTATCTTGAGCTCTCCTTTGAGGAATTTGATCTTCTCTATTTGGTTTTTATCTTGAATTCATTTTTCCTCTTTAAATTTTTCCAAATCTTAACTTTTAACCTTTGTTTTCTTGTTTGTGTTGGCCAAACCCATTACAAGGTTTCTCTTGAGTTTTCTTTGGCTGCTTAGTTGAAAAGACTTAGTTGATAGATTGTTCCCAAACGCCATGGGTTTCTCTTGTATTCTTGAATTTCTCATTAAAACTTTTTGGTTACTCTTTGCTTCTTATGCTTACACTAATTTGTTTGGATAATTTATTTACTTTTTGCAGTAATTGTTTATTAGATAGCATTAACTTTAGCAATCTTTCGGGAACAGACCCAATTCATCATTCTATGACTTGTAATGACACATGCACTTGCAGATGATCAAAGATACGTATTGTATCTCTAGGCCCTAAAGGTACAATCTTCAAAACATAGAAAAGTACTCGAACAAATAAGGACGTAGTTGTTCCTATTTCATAATTAACACGAATAATGTCCATAATAAGCAAAAAAATTGCACTGACCATACTCCAGAAAAGCACTGCATTTCCTTTAGTTGGTTTGACTGATAGCCCTTGGACAAGTTTCCCACCACAGCTACATTCACCTGAACCAACCTGAATCACATTGTAAATGATAACAGCAGCATCAGCAAAGTCAACATATCCAACGAGAGTGACAGATAGAACAGGCTAATACATAACACAAAATAGGTAGCTAATACTAGCATGTTACAAATTGACAATATTTCTCATGGTAAAGATAAAATCCAAATAGAGCATTCAGCAACAACCAAAATAGTTAAATAACAAATTCCAGAAAACAAGAAGCTTACCATTGGGAAATATGTTTCTCCTCCTTCAACATTGTCACTTAAATACATAAGCATTGTGGCTATCCTCTGCCCACCACGCTTCAAGTTGAACTGTCTCGGAAAAGAAAGGCAGAACAGGTTGCAAATGGGGTTTTATAGAAGCCACTTCAAGGAAATTCTTACATTGACAGTAATTAAAAATTAACAAAGAGAAATACAGCTTACAGTATCAGAAAAATAGTCATGATGAGGTTTGTAATATTGATTCTTCTCGTACCTGTGCTGCTGCAGATGTTAGCCTTGATACTAAGTAAACCCATCTCTTGTTCAGATATAGATCGAAAAAATAAGTCATATTCTCACCTCAGGACTTGCATAAGCTCTCCATTTTCAATTGGTATTTGGGAATAGACAGAAATTCTTTTTTCAATTGCCTAGAAGAGCAAGGTGAACATATTTATCAGACTGTACAGTCAATGTTATTCAATAAAGTATGGCTTTGTATAAAAAAAAATATACAATGTTTTCAAGGAATCTAAGAGGTTTATACCATGATGAAAAAACAGAGTAAAAGTATTCTAGAAATACAGAGATTGAATTTATTATGATTAAGTGGTGCAGCTTCACACTTAACACTTGCAGGTCCTTCTAAAGGACGACAGTAAATACTAACTAAACCTGTTCATATGTTTAAAACTGAATCTTTTAACTGGTTCACTGGAATCCAAACTCGCTCTGAACTGATTCACTGAAATCCAAACCATTTCGGTTCTGAAAATTGCATCATAATAGCAGTTTGGTTTGGATCAGTTATTTATCGAGAACCAAACCATGCCCACCTTTGATCTAAATGATGGCAACATTTGTAATTTTTTGATGATCAGATTTATGCATTTAGGAATCAAAATAACACTTCATGATTGTGATGCAACGAAACCCAAACTTAAGAGTAAATAAAAGAGAAAAATGTATTTCAGAGGGCTTCATTACACATCTCTTGTGATTCCTCATTTATAATGATAGAATAATGATACAATTATTAGAGGGAAGATAAAAGGTCTAAAGCTTGAACTAGAAACCTAGGTATAGAGATAAGTACAATTCATAGATATAACATAAAACTTTTTAATACAACTACTCTAAACCTATATTTAATACCAATTTAACACTCTCAATTGTATGTACCTAGCTTCGAACAAATAAATTTAATTTGAGGTCTCCTTAAAGACTTTGTTATGTTTAACTAGAAAAACCTAGAGAGGACCTTCAATCATGCTAGATAGGAGGACCTAGGGACTAGACTACGGCACGAAGGTCCGGTGGCCCTAACAAGACGCACAGGGACGTTAAGGTGAGGAGAGAGCAGCACGTGGTTGTCACGCATGAGGTAGCAGCGAGGAGAGTTTGGGCGCGTGGAGGAGCATCATGGGGAATCTCTACCCAAGACCAGCTGGGTTGGTTGTCGTTCAGATAGGCGATTTAAATCCAGTGGTCATCGGAGAAAATTGTGATGGTGGCCAACGACAGATACTACTGTAGACCAGTAGAGCGGGTTAAGATTAAATAAAATAGAAAACTGTATTTTAGAGAGCTTAATCACACCTCTTGCGATTTCTTATTCATAATGATAGTGTATTGATACAATGATTAGAGGGAAGATCAAAGGTCTTAATCCTTAACTAGATACAACTCAAAGGTACATGGAACAACTTTTTAATACAACTAATCTCAACCTATATTTCATATCTATTCTAACAACGTGAATCTGTAACAACCATAAGGCTAAGAGGGGAACCATCCCTCAAAAGCTAGCTCAAGAGGTTGGAGAACCTCCTACCTTATAAGGCCTCCCTGGTAAGGAGACCTCCCCAATGTGGGACTTGTTACAGAATCACTAATCCCTAAAGAACTATAGATTGGTTTGGTACAAACTTTTAACTTTCAAAAACCAAATAGGTAAGAGGTCACTAATAACCACCAACAAGGATTTGTATTAATCAGCCAGTTCCATGCCAAAAAAATGTTGTGTGTATTTTATGGTCACTATATGGTGCAGTCCATGTTTTTTACACTGCTTTAATGACTGAAATAAAAGACTTGACGAGAAAGCATAATTGTTAACTTACTTGTACCATAGGATATTTTCTCTCTTGAGGATTCAAAAACATACCAGAGCTAGTCCTGACATCACTCTTGATTCCCTGCACAAGATAGAAATATCACATTTAATGAAGAAATACATGCTCATAGATGCAAATGACCTCATATCTTACTACCGCCACATTTCCACATTAGTTTTATAATGGATTTCCTTTTCTTCTTAATCCAATTATGCAATGATAGAAGCAACTAAAAGTAGTTGTTTGGCCATGTTGGAAGATGCAAAGCAATTCTTGGTATTTTTCATGGTTGGCGAACAGAATTGTGTTTTAGCGGCACAAATTTGCCATTTTTTGTGCAATCATAGAAACACTTATTAAAATTTTTTTTTGCAAGACTCAAATTCTATCTCATGACCTAGAATTTATGGATGATTATGATCAATCAAAGTGAAACTTCAAACAGAAACTGTCAATGTACCTTTCCAGTCTTCGTGTCTACCACAGTTGAAATTTGCAAGCGAGGGAGAGCTATAGCCCTGAGATAATCACATTCCTATAAAGATAAAATAATTTTAATACACACATGACCATCATCACCATTCAGCATAAGAATGTTTTTAAAAGTACTGCTATTTGCCCAGGTATTCTACCTCAAGAAACATTTTAATAATGAAATATCAGCTTTTAAAAGGGAGAGCATACCTCTAAACTCAGGAAGTTATGAAGTAATATAATTCGAGGAGACCAGCTAAGCACTTCAGGTTTGACCTACAATTGAGGATCAGATGGGAATAATAACCAAAATTAAACATGAAAATCTATTATTTTCTCCAAAAAGAGAGTATAAAAAAAATTCACTGAAAAAGGAAAATAAACTGGTTATTCAGATGGTTAAATTAATGAATCTAATGCAAGCTGGAACACACAGAATAACATCAAAACTTTAAAGGTCAAATAATAAGACACAGAAATCATGTATCATAACAGAGATGTTGGTCATTCCGAGTGCAATCAAGTATTCTTTAACCAAGTATTTAATTGACCAGAGAAGAGAACTTTAACCCGGTAATCTTTTCAATTAGGCAATTTACTTTTACATCAGATATATAAACAATAATATTTACTCATTTTATTTTACCTGGAAGTCCGTGATTATATCAAAGAGGGTGAAACTGAGAAAACATGTAAATATAAAAGTTTAGCAGAAGTAAGGGGGACAACAGACATACATATCCAAGGCGTAAGATCTCCGCTTCCTTGTCATTATTCCAAAAGGGAATACCTAAAAAATCAGAAGAAATGGTTGAAAAAGAAGTTCCAATGATGAAAATTGCATGTTTTTAGCAACTTTAAAATTATATAAATACACTGACGGAATAACTAATAACAAAGATACTTTTATACAAAAAGTAAAAAAAATAAAAAATACAATATTTAGAGGACTCAACAACGAAAACTTTGAAATTCAGTCAAGGAATGAAATAAAACGATTGATACAGTAGTACAATTTTTTTTAGGTAAAGCATTGTTCATGGCGGAAACACACAGAACTAATTGTATCCTGCATGTGATAAATAAATATTAGACACCAAATGCTATAAAAGATATACTCGTTGCGAAATTCTACAAAAGCAATAACTCTTATACAGTAAGCAAAACAAAAATAATACTCACCTCTTGGAAATTGAAGGTACCTGTCACCTTCTAGTCCACTCAATCTTCTAAAAGGCAAAGAATCAGAGCCTACATGAACCAGTTAGGCTACCAGAGCATAAGAATAGTAATCAAACATACAAAAGTCTAGGTCAAGTACCCCCTATAATTAATCCCCTATTTGTTTGATTTCAAATTGTTGGAAGTAATGTAGAAATTAGGATATCAATCATGTACTCCCCCTAAAAGCCTAAGCTTTTAAAGGGGTTGGTTCATGGCATGGTGTTAGAGAATGTCTGACCAAGTGGTCTTAAGATTTTAGCATAATTGGTTCTTGACCTACCTATTGTCGTTAATTATTAAGAACAGGGGTAGAATGAGAAGAAAGGTAGGATATGATACCGTATGAGTCTTCCAATTTCCGTATGATAGCCAATTGAGAGAGAGCACCTGCAGTATAATTGGGGAACAGAATGGTGAGTGTTAATTAAAAAGCAATAGGATATTATTGTGGAGATATGTGATGATCGAGGCCGGGACGGGAAGATGGAAGAGTTAAAAGCAAGAGTTTAAACAAAAGTGCAGGGGAGATAGTTATAGTTAGTATGGTAACGCTCTGATCCACGTGCAGTTGGAAGCTACAGGTCTCTCTATGGGTAGCTTTGTTTTGTGCTTTGAGAAAATTGTGAAATGTGGATCACGTGAGAGGAATTGAATCCATGATCCGAGTGGGTTTTGGGGATTCGTGAAGATGATTGCAATAGAAGAAAAGAGAAGAGAAGAGAGGAGAGGAATACCTATAATCATTCCGACGGTGACAAATGTGAGAAGACCGAAGACGATCCTCATGGAGGGAGCCATGGAGCTGAAGATGAAATGTCTTACGGTCTGAAGTGAAGAAGAATGAAAAACCGCTTTGTAACGCCCATTGCTTTTATGCTCCCACACACCGCTTCCTTCTTTCTTTCCTCTACCAATTCTACTCTTTTTCTCTCTTTTCTACACATGTTATTACCAAATTATTATTATTATTATTATTATTATTATTATAATCTCTGTTTTTATTTTTATAAAATATGGTAATTTTTGTTTTAGTTTCCTTGATATATTTTTCTTTTATTTCTCTCTCTTCAATTTTTTTATCCAAAACATTGATTTTTATATAAATAAATAATTAACAATTATTTTTATAAAAAAATTAATAATAAATATAAGATCATGTCAATGTACCATAACAAAAAAAAAAAAAATATATATATATATATATATATATATATATATCTAATTTTATGTGTGAAATATCAAAATGTTCCTATACTAACACCATCGTGAATATTGGTATATTTGTAAATGTGCTCCATATCAATTATCCACCCATTACAAACTAATATATTGTGAATTTACTATAAAATGTGAGTTAAATAAGTTACTTTTAATTTGCACTGCATAGGACTTAACTTTGACTATTTGTTAATCTGGTAGAATTTCTTGAGAGTTCACGTAGTTGCAGGTATTATTTTCTCCAAGAGGTAAACACCAAGGGTGTGAAAGTAGAGGCACTGATGAAGAAGATTTGAAGATCTTGTTCTTTGTCTTGTTGGTATGAAATAAGTCATACAGCCACTTATTTCTCCAGGAGGTAACCTCCAACGAACAAACTTGTTCCTGCTGCGAAATTTGTTGGTGTTAAGTTAAGTTAAGCAGCATAGTGAACAGTGGAAGAGTAAATAGTCACATCAAGTGGCTAACTAATTAGAGTAAAATATGCGAAATTGTAAATCGAGTAACAAAATTTGCGAATAAAATAATTAATTAGGTTGTGAAATCGTGGAATGAAGGGTTATGTGCGAAAAAAACGAAGATTGTGTTGATAAAGAGATAAGTTTAGACGGTGAGAATAGGAGGCGAATGAGAGTATAGAATTGACGGTGCAGAGTAAAGTTTGGCATAACGTGAAAACGAAGAAGATAGAATTGTGATGTGGAAAAGGTGGAAATGGTTGGCAAAGAGGGGAGGGAAGAGCATTTTAAAATGCACAATCCAATAATGAAAGAGTTTTTGTTGGCGCCACGAAATTCCCGTGGATGCGAGCAACCGAGGGAGGCAGAGGAGAGAGGAAGCAAATGTCATTCTCATCGTCACAGCTGAGACAAAACGAATAAACGATCAAAACGGAACCGATTCAATCTTTGCCATCTCTCCTCACCTGAGTTCGTCATCAAAAATGCCCTCCCCTTCTTTGCCGGTGGCCCTCCTCCTTCTCTTCTCCTCCTTCGCAGTGGCCGCCGCCGATGAGGACTCCTGCAATCACGTTGCGCAATTGGTAATAATAGTTCATCCCAATCAATCCTCAAATATATGTGTTTCTTCAATTCTTTGAATCTTCAAAATGAAACAATGCATTGTGTTTCTGTCATGTATGATAACAATAACAATTACGATATAATAATGAACGTGTTTGCAGGTCAAGATAAAGAGCTGGATTGATGGGAAGGAAGATAAAGAGTATAATGGTATGACTGCAAAATTTGGCTCTAATTTGCCTGACACTGCTGATCAAAAGACCAAAGCTCCTGCTGTTTTTTCTGATCCTATGGACTGCTGTTCCGCCCCAACCGCCAAGGTTTCTTTATCATTCCCTTCCTTCATATCCATCTATCAACTGTTTCCGCTAACTTTACTCATTTTCTTACTCCTCTCAATTGGAAATCTGTTCATAATAAATCAGCTTCCTCAGTAGATGCTTCTGCATTCTCCCTTTTGCAGTTATCTGGATCAGCTGCTCTCTGTGTACGAGGCACTTGTGACTTCACAACTAAAGCTACATTTGCGCAGTCCGGAGGTGCTGTTGCCGTGTTCATAATAAACGACGCAGATGGTATATTTTAGCACTTTACATACAAGTCCAGTTTATGTTTAATCTGGACGAAGAACGTATATTAAACCTATATAAAGTGTTCACGGTAACTCATTTAGTTACATTAAACGTTAGTACTTTGTATAAATGGAATTATATTATATGCTGATATTGGACTCTTCTTAGAGATATAAAACATTAATCAGCCTTCACATAACACCTTTAGATTTTAGGAGGATTGGTCCTAGTTTTCACACAATATCACAAAATTATGTTGTTTATCATACCAGTCAGCAGTGCAGTCATACCAAATAATATTAAATCATGTTGTTTATCACAAAATAATATTATTTGCCGCTAGTTATTATTTGTTTAAGAAAACATAAAGATCGGTTTAGATAATAAAGTGTACAGAAGAGGATAATCACTGATCAGGTATCAGGTATCTGTCTAAGGCTATTCCAAAATCACAGAGATTTTTATGCCATTTTACATTTTTAATCTGTTTTAAGTCAATAAAGTTTTATATGATCATATTTGTCTGAAATTTATCTGTTTATTTTATATCAGAACTCTTTGAGATGGACTGCACCAGCAATGACACTAAGATAAATATTGCAATTCCAGTTGTGGAGATAACAAAGTCAATAGGAGACACTCTCAAACCTTTGACATCTAAAAGTAAAGGTCAGTCCTTCAAATTTTAAAACTTCTATTTGTAGTTTTGTACTACTACTTCGTTTAAGACAAGTTTTGTGTTTGATGCTGTATTTCATTTTATCATATAGGTCTAGATGCATGTAATAATAATAATAATAACAATAATAATAATAATAATAATAATAATAATAATAATAATATAATAGGGCACCAGAGATAAATAGTTAGGGATGACAAAACGGGTTAAGCCCAGCAGGGCGGGTTGGTGTTTTTAGCCTATCAGTCCGCTTTGGCCCGCCCCACCAAGCCCGCCAACCCACCAGGTCAACCCGTGGGATGGGGCGGGCCAACCCGCCTCATTAATAAAAAAATAATTTTTTATTGTAATAAAGTTAATTATAAAGATAATATATAAAGTTAAAAAGTTTAAAAAGAGAATTAAAAAAGTTTCACTCTTACAACAAATATTCTCCTTACTTAAACACAACTTTCTCTCTTGTGTTCTCCTTATTCATCCTAAGCACTAATTATTTTTATTCTTATGACTTGAATTAAAGGTGTAAGAATTACTCGAATAATGTGAAGTTTTATCAAATAAAAAAGATATAGGTATTTGAATTTTTCAATATAAAAAATATAAATTTTATAAGTTTTAACGTTATATATATATATATATATATATATATATATATATATATTTGTTATTATTTATTATTATGTAAATTTTATTATTGTTCTAAATTATAATTTCTTAAAATAATATATTGATTTATATTATTAAATTGAATTATTGACAAACAAATAATAATTTTATTATTAAATTTATTGAAATCTTTTATTTAAAAAAATAAAATATTTTTTTCTAAATTATGGCGGGCCGACCCACCAACCCGCCAACCTCGTCCTTGGCAGAGCGGACCAAAGTCTACGAGTCCATCATGACTATAACGGATCAGTCTGTCCCGTCCCGCCCCGCTTTTGACGAACCAAAGGCAAGTCAGGCCAAAACGGGGCGGACTGACCTGTTTTGCCATCCCCATAGTAAGTTAAATGTAACATGGAAAACAGTAACCAGATAAGCTATTTTCTAGCACATAATCCTAATAATAAGTAAATAACTATACCTCAAAAAGAAAATAAGAAAAATAAGGAAAAAAAAATGTAAAGATAACCTGTGATATTTTTCTGAAATATCTATGATATTTTATAATTCTCTCAAAGTTCATAAATCAATATCATCCTCTTGTCGATGTGTTCTTGATAGCAATAAGAAATCCATTAGTTCTTAAAAAAATAATCATTGAACCAGTAAATTTACTTATTCAGAGTTTAAAAATCTGACCATAGTTAAGCTGAGTTCATAAAATAATACTTTTTTAGTTTTTTAATATAATAAAATATAAAAATATTTAAAAAAATATCATTATATTTGTAAGTTCAGAATATTAAAAGTTAAACTTCCCTCAAAAGTTCTTCAGTGTTTTGAATTTGATTTCTAAAATCTATTTTGTTTGTATTATTAAATTCTGGTACAGTTGCAACCCTACTCATGTTTAATGAGTTTACATGCATTGTACAATTGCAAATGAGGAAAAAAAAAAACAATAGAGATTTTGATGCAAGAAATATATTAAAAATAAAAACTTGTTCGAGTTAAAATTGTGATTGGAAGGAGGAAGTAAGCCAAATCTAGGATTCTGTAATTTTTAGATCGTGACCATGGAAAAGAAAAGGAAAAAAAATCTAACCCAAAATAACACCATTGATATCTGTTGATCAAAATGTCCACACCGCATTTTTCACCGGAGCAGTTTCAAGGATATAACCATGGAAATAACAAAAAATAGAGAAATTAAAATGTCATGATATTCTTAAGACAAATAATATCGTTGTTCGTTGTCCTTATTCCATAATATTCAAAGATAAGTCATCTATATCACTCCCTCAACAAGTTATCAACTTGGTAAATGAATATCAATTAAAGTTCTATAAGATCTTGGAGCCTTACACAGGTATGCCTCCATCCAACTTCTCTTTGATGAAGTGTTTATGTCAGGAATCGGTTATGGGTAAAGCTGATGACGAAATTGTTCTCACTAAACAATGTCATTAGACCCTCATATTTAACTTCGAGGTAATCAAGGATAATCTTCCTTCACAACCCCTTTGAAACTCGGAAGGATCTATTTATTCACAATTTTAGTTAAATAGCATATAAATGGTAATTATAAACGTGAATAATTTATATGATAAATTATGATCTCCAAGTCCAACTTATAATGTCACAATTAAGGATTTATGATATAAATTTATCAATTCACACATTGTTCATTAATAAAGATATAATTATATAATCTTATAATTGAAAAGTTATTTGTAAATTTTATGATAGTTTAATCAAACTCATTTCCAATGTTTCCATTTTCTTAAACTAGAAATTACAAAGAAAAACAAAACATGGCTTATACCTCTAAAAATTTGAAAATGAAATTTATTTTTAAAAAATGAAAACAGAAATAAAAACCGAAAGTGTTTTGTGAAACCAAACGGCCCCTTATTCTACATGTTTCAGAAACATGATTCAAAGGCTTACTCAAGGAGTGGAGAAAGTCCCTAGATGGTCAATATCCTCCCGATTGAAAGTTTTATTATTTTGTTCTAGTTGAGACATAGAGGACTCTTCTGCTATGTTTTCCTTATCAAAATTTGTATGATTCACTACTTCTAAGTAGAACCCTTGATTTCCCCATGTGATCAAGAACTTTCTCCCTTCCGTGAAGCTTATAGCATGTGTCCTTGGTGTGATCTCACCGTTTGCAGTAAATTGCACCTGGGCACTGCTTCATACTAAGTCCTGGACTCTTGCCTAACATGTACTTCTATGATGAATTAATTGATTAAACATTCAGTAAACAGTGAAATACCCAATTTATATTAAAAAGATGCTTAGAGGAAACTGATTATCATTAACTTTGTCACGGTGTAAAACCAAATGATACTAAAGGTATTTATAGGTTAAAAAAGTGCATTATGTTATAACTACTCGATAAGACAATAAATGTCTTAACGGTTCAATGATAACAAAAATACAACTCAATTAACATTTATTTTTATCCAACAAAACTCTTCCGTCCAACAAAACTCTTCCGTAAAATTAAATGTTTATCTCCCACTAATTAAGATAAGACAAACACCGATCTAATCCGTTTCCTCATATTGAGATCGGTCATCAACCGACCTGACTGACTTAAGTGCTTCTTCCATCCTTTATCCTAGATCCAACTTGTTATTAACTTTTCATCTCTTTTCTGATTGAGCTCAGTCAATAGTCAACCTAAAAGTTTCGCATATCTCTTCTTGAATATCCACTTCACACCAATACATCAGTCATAACTCAATCATTACCCATATGTTGTTGCGTTCTATAACTCGGATCTTCTCATCCATAACAACTTGGATACTCTCGTCCACAACAACTCAACTCGACTTTTCTCATCCATTACAGCTCAGTTCTTCTCGTCCACCACAATTCGGATCTTGTCAATTTGGAATCTACTACTTGGACTTAGTTTGGAATTCTCTCCCAAAAATAGTCCAAGTTGCTCATTCACTTTATACTCAACATTTTTCTAAAACAAGGTCTTCGACAGTTTACCGAGCACACATTCTTCGCACAGCCTCTTCTCACACTCCATGCTCGGCAAACCGAATATCATGCTCTTCTTCGACAGCTCGACTAGACCACCAAAATTCAAGTGACCTCTACATTAAGTTTTAGACACCTCTCTCGAATACTCTTCAACTACTGCTTATACATCCTATTTTTCCCCATCTCAACTTCGACAATCAACCTTCTGAACTTGTCCTTCAATTGTATTACTCGGTCTTTCATGAATGCCAAGTATCCTCTCTCCATTAGTTGTCTTATATTCAAAATGTTACTCTTGAGGTTTGGAACATAATACACATCTCAGATTGACCCGACTAGGTTATCCCTCTACAAAAAGTGAATTGTACCTTGGTCTTTTATCAAGATCTTTGAAGCTTCTCCAAATGATACACTTCCACCCTCTACCTTCTTTAGTTCTTTAAAAAGATATTTGTCCCCACACATATGGTTGCTCGCACCCATATCCAAATACCATATCAAGTTGTAATCTGCTCCCATGTGTTCTGTCGAGTTGTATCAATCATTAACAATAAAGGTTTTTCTATCTCCTCTGTAAAAGAAGTTTCTTCCACATTTTTCTTACCTTAGCATTCTTTCGCAAAATGCCCTATCTTCCACAATTATAGCACTTGTTCGAGTAACAATCTTTTGCATAGTGATCATATTTGTCACACTTAAAACACTCAACATTTGATTTACTTGCTAACTGACCTCCTCTTTAACCACGTCCTCTACCATGCTAATTTTGTTGGTTTTCCTTTTCCTCCTCACGATCTCTACCACCTCGGCCGCCTCTACCACCTTGGCCACCTCAACCACGTCCTCGTCCTCTACTTAGAGTGTTCTAAGAGTAGAGAGTTTTTTCACCTGTCTCACTCTTAAGCACTTGAATAGTTGTTTCCCCCTTCTTTTTCTTCTTTCGGTGTTCATAAGCTTAAGGTAAATCGACCAGCTCCTGCACCGTAAAGTTGGATAGGTCCTTCAATTGCTCTGTTGCGCACACCATGTTCTCAAAATTATCAGTCAATGATCTCAAATTTTCTCCAAAACTCGGTCTTCAGAAAACTCTTCTCCATTCCGACTAAGTTGAGTTGTCACTGCTTCAACACGTGCAACATTCCAACTCTTTCATTCTCATGCTTTTCATCTCATTATGTAATGTTTGCAGCCTCACCTATTTGACTCTGTCATCATTTTTGTACGCTCTTTTGAATGCACACATGCTTCTTTTGAGGTTTTGACACTTGCTATCTTCTCAAAAATTGATTCATCAATAGCTTGGTCGATACAACATGTATAAGGTTGTGTTATCCTTCCCCCGCTTCTTTTTCAGTGCTTTGTTCGCGGCTTCTGACATTCCTTCAACATTTTTTGGTCGTTCAAACCCATCTTCAACTACCTCCCAAATGCTTTGGGATCTCAAAAACGCCTTCATCTGGAAACTCTAGTTATCATACATGGCCATTTTCATCAACTGGGGCAGAGCCATATTATTGTCAGACTAGCCATCTCCCTCTTCAAGCTTTCTCACACTCAACACTCAAACCTTAACTCTTGATACCAATTTGTTAAAAAGAGGATTAGAGGAAACTTAATATTATTAATTTTATAGTGGTGTAAAACCAAATAATACAACAACTATTTGTAGGTTCAAAAATGGGCATTCTAGTCTAACTATTTGACAAGATAATAAATGTCGTAATTGCCCAATGATGACAAAAAAACAACATTCAATTAACATTTACTTTTACCCAACAATTTATAGCACTGCGTTATTTTGATGGGAATATATGCTTTTCTGTCCTTTCTGCCACATAAACACATGCATATGCTCATTTACTCACATAAATCCATTAAATAAATAAGATAGAAGAAAAATGTTATTGCTTTCTCAATATCAAGTGCATTTCTTGTACTAGATGCCATGTTTGTTTCTTCATGATTTACTGATGGTTGATTCTGAGTTATTCCTTTCAGTGGAGGTTTTGCCATATGCTCCAACTCGCCCAGTTGTAGACTACTCAGTTGCATTCTTGTGGCTGATGTCTGTTCTAACAGTTATATGTGCTTCTGTATGGTCTGATATAACTGCTCCTGATCAAATCGATGAACGCTATAATGAGTTGTCTCCCAAGGTTTTTCCATGCAACCCTTATCTATCTTAAAGTTTATGATATATGCTCAAATGTGATCTTATGTACTTTTATTGTTTTTGACGTTACTGAAGTAATTTAAGTTCGATCATGATGCAAAGGTGTACTTCCAGCGACTAACATTGTTCCAATTGGACATTTGTAACCAGTAACGACAGACTGACCTTGGCTTGCGAGCTAACTTCTAACCTACCTTTCCTTTTATCTTTGACTGCCTTCAGTATTGCTAATCAGTTAGCTATTAGAATGGAGCTATGGAGAATGGTTTCTTCCATTCATTTTGTTTACTTAATTTGAATACATCTTTATGCATATTAGTCTGTAACAATAAACTTCTTGTTTGTTTGTTTTTTGTAGAGTGCTATGTCTGAAGCAGGGAAAGATGATTCTGAGGAAATAGTTAACATAGATGCAAAGGGTGCTGTCGTGTTCGTCATTACGGCTTCTACATTTCTTGTGCTACTGTTCTTCTTCATGTCGTCTTGGTTTATCTGGGTTCTGATTATACTCTTCTGCATTGGTGGTATTGAGGTGAGGTTGCTCATTTTAATGGATTTTACTCCTAAAGCTTATAACTAAAAAATGTCAAATTTCATGGTGTGCTCAAGTTCTTCATTCCTATTTTTGTCCATGAATAAATTACTGATTATATATTGTTCCAGTAATTTAGGATTTATTTTATACCAGAACACTTAATTTCCAATAATGTATCTTAGTCCTGTTAGATGTAGGCTGGAGCCCCTATTTAAGAGTGATGATCCTAACCGCATAGGATTCCTTCCATTTGAGGATTATGAACACCGAGACATGAGATCATGGACCCCGATATATGGGATCAATTATTCCTATATTTACTTTTTCTGATACGTTGATTCTTGTAGCTTATTCTGGGTCGAGAGTGTTTTTGGGTCAAGTTTGTGTTTTCAGATATTGGGCCTGACCGATTGGTGCATCGGTCTCTACCTGGCCGTTTGCATCAGTCTTTGATTGCATGCATCCAAAGCACGGTTTACCAAAGTATGGGTAATATGTACAGCTCCTCAGTCCTGAGTAAAGGGACTAAGGAGATGCCCGATTGGGGAAATCGGAACCTTAACCGTTACACAACAACACAGTCTCTCAAACCTGAGCAGAAGATGAAGTGACTCAGGAGATAGAGGATCGAGACCTCGGTCCTAATTCAGTTAAACATACATTGTTTAAATTGTGCTATATTGTTCTCGATGGATTTTGTTCTAGCAAAAAAGTCTTGGGTTATATTTCTCAACTCTTTCACCAGAATATTCAATGAATCTCTTTTTGTGTTGATTTGGACGTGTATTTATTGATTTCCTGTTAGCCTCCACATTAATGTGGGTTGGCCGTTAGTGTCCCATGTTACTAAATTGTAGGTCCGAGACCTTTTAAGTACTTAATAATTGTAGCTTAATTATGAGAGTATATTGCGGTTAGTTGACGATTATGATTTTTGGGCATTAGAACGTCATGGATCACGTTCGAGTCATTTGGCTCGGTTTCTGTCTGACTAAAGGGGTTGACCACATGGCCGATATATGGTATAACATTACACAGCCCCTAGTCTCAAGTCAAAGATGCCGAAGCTGGATGTCATAAGGAAGTTAGACTAGTACCGACCATGCATGGTATACACTATGATATGACACTATAGATTTCATAATCAAATTATAGAAGGGTAGGAAGGGGAGAGGGAGTAAAGTAGTTGAGAAGCCATATCCTGATTCTTTTTAACATATCCTGATATTATTTTCTTCTTTTTATCATATCCTGATATAATCTTCTTTTTATCATATCCTGATATTATATTCTTCTTTTTATCTCAAACATAATATAGGATAACTACGTAGCATATAACAAAATATCTATTGTGCAATAAACATCGAATAGTATAAAAACTTACCATACTCTTATTTTATCATCTTCCTCTTTACTCTTACATGTTATTGTATCATGTTTGTTCTGCCACTAAATAAGCAAACAGAGGAATTGAACCAAACACAATTGTAAAAACGATCTTAAGAATAAATGAAGAAACACAAAAGAGCTTTTAGGTAAGCTAATTTAAGGATTTTCTCCTTCTCCTTCTCTGTTTCAAAACCCTACAAAACATGAAAGTATCAAAGAATTTTATCTTCAATTTTATTGCTCTTATTGTTAACTTTACAATAGCTTTTAAGAACCAAAAAAACAGACCTAATGTTACATAACTTCTTGCGTGTGCGTTCCTTCCAAAACTCCTTCAGCAGCAAAGTCAACAACGGCTCCACATACACGTCATGCAAATCACTGTGCTAAAAAGCATTTTTCACATTTTTGTGAGAAGACTAATAGTGAGTGAAATCAAAGGTAATAAATAGGTGAATAACAGCGAGATTTACAGTAATTGAAAAAGTCTTGGAGTAGTCTACTCCATAAATTTGCCCATAACAGTTGGCAATGAACCAAGGATGGACTCATCCAGATTTACTTCGTTGTTTCAATGATCTGGAGTCTGTTTCTCATTGTATCTTTTTTGTCCTTGGGGGATATTTTGGTTGTCCTCTAGTTGTATTTTTATCTTTCCCTTTTCCGTTAACTGGTATGTTGATCTACTTGAAAGTTGAAGCCACAATACATATAAACTGCTGACAAGCATTTATATTCTGTTTTTCTTTTCTTATTTATTTGAAAAATCCTCTTTTCATTAATTGAGGTTTGCCTCCATTTTTAGGGGATGCACAACTGTATTGTAAGCCTCGCTTTAAGGTACAGTAAATATCTCCTTCTAACAAAAAGGGAAATCAATGTGTTTCTGCATGTTCTATCTTTCTTCATTTTCTTAAGTTTTTTGTCAAATATATGAGCAGGAAACGTCCAACTTGTGCCCAGAAGAATGTCAACGTACCTTTATTTGGAGAGGTTTCTCTTTTCTCGCTGATAGTGTTACTATTTTGCGTGGCATTTGCGGTTTTATGGGTTGTATTTAGGAAAGAATCATTTTCATGGTTTGGCCAAGATTTTCTTGTAAGTTCTACTTTCTAGTACGTGTACATAAGTCTTTCTATCATCATTCTGTTTCTAAATTTAAACTTTAAGACAGTGAGGCAAACTTGAAATGTATTATTGTATCTTACTATATGAAAATCAATCTCTTTTGTGGGAAGTTGGCAAATACTGCTCTAATCGGATGAGCTGAGTTATGGTTTCTAGCTTCGTGTATGCCCAGTTTTTATATGTTCATTTTTTACATAAAGAAAAATAAAATTGCGCACATTTAATTGCATCCACTTATCTACAAATAAACATATATGAATGCTCACATCAGATCATATGTTCATGCACAGAAATGTGATGCATATATTTTTCAGCGCAATCATTTAGTGTGAATGTGTGTACTCTTGTTAAGACAAAACTGGTCTCTTGTTTGATTCCGTAGTGAGTTTCCTTAGGCATTGTTCTAAAGAGTGGTAGGTTGTCTTCATTGTGGGTGTTTATTTAATCTTTTGTTTTACGCAATTTGCTTGAAATATGCTTTATTCTTGACAGGGCATCTGTTTGATGATAACAGTATTACAGTTGGCTCGGTTGCCTAATATTAAGGTACCTGAATGACTGTTTATATTATAGCTGTTATTTTCTTACTCATTTTGTTCCAATATCTATTGTTACATTATTAATGAATCTGATATCGTAGGTTGCAACGGTACTACTCTGTTGTGCATTTGTATACGACATCTTCTGGGTATTCATATCTCCAGTGATATTCCAAAAGAGTGTCATGATTACAGTAAGTCTTTGTGCATACTAGTGTAGTTCTTTAACTTGGATTGTTTAATTGCAGTTTGTACATTCAATATAAATCCCCTAATCGTATACCCCAAACCATACTGTTCTTTCCTTTCCTGTCATTATTTTTTGTTGTCACGGATATAGTTTCATTGGCCATCCGTCTTTCATCTTGCTGTAAATATCTAGGCTGTGTTTGACTCTCTTTTCAGTCTTTGGTTTTATTAACTATTTTTCAAAACTATTTTATGCTGCTCACACCAGTAATTTTTAACTCAATCTTTTTAAATTTTTAAAAAGCAAAACTCTGAAACAGATAAAAAATTATTATTCTTGCCTACTCTTTTTCTTACCACACCCATCCGCTTGACTGATTTGCAATTTACACGAAAATCCGTCTTCAGTCGTTTCTCCAAATTCGCATCATACACCGTGCAGTGCTAGCCGCTGTTAGCCTCAATTCACTAATTCTGATTATGTAGGGGAGGGAATGTAAGGAATGGCGGAGATACAGTTTCCAGTGAGGTCAATGACTCAAGGAATGAGTTCCGCCGTTCCAAAGTGTGGAAGATGCGGTTTTCTGGTGGTGATGAACTGATGATGCTTGAGAGAGACACATGTTGGTTTAGAAAATTCAATTTTTTTAACAAAACGAGTTTTTCATATCTATAACTAAAAACTACTTTTGTTAAATTCAATCAAATAGGCCATTAGATTCGACGTTATTCTTTTTCTATTTCTTTTTCTTTTTCATTCGCACTGCTGAAATGAAGTTCTTAAATTTATTATTTAAAAATGTACCTTGTGTTTATTTCACTGAAAAGGTGTCCTACAGTTATGAGTTCTGTTTTCTAGGTTGCTAAGGGTGACAAGGCCGGTGGTGAAGCAATTCCTATGCTTTTGAGATTTCCTCGTTTGTCTGATCCTTGGGGTGGCTATGATATGATTGGATTTGGAGATATTCTGTTTCCCGGTTTGCTTGTTTCGTTTTCCCGTAGGTATTGAATTCCTAATTTAGTCAAAAACTTTAATAAATGGAAGATTTATAAACTCGTTTTCACTATTGGCCATAGTTTTTTTTTTACTTTTTATCGTACATTTGACAAGATGCTTTGTTTTCAACGTATCTGTTATGGCTTTCGATTGTCTCAGATTCGACAAAGATAATAAGAAGCTGGGCCTAGACGGATATTTTCCTTGGTTGGTAATTGGCTATGGCTTTGGTAAGTTAGTCTGTAATATATTTTCCTCGAATGATAGGAAAATGAGATACTCTGGGGGTACTAGTAGATGTTCGATGTTGATTGGTCCTAGAGTTTGTTTCCTGTTTCAGGGTTGTTCTGCACATATCTGGGGCTGTATATGATGAACGGTCATGGACAACCTGCACTCCTCTACCTTGTTCCATGCACACTAGGAGTGATTGTGGTGTTGGGATGCAAAAGAGGTGAGCTGAAGAGCCTTTGGAATTATGAACCAGAGTTGTCTTCCTCCACATCCACCACCTCCTCAAAACAGCCTCCCGAAGTTTAGATCTTTCCTCACTCACTCTATTGTGTGCAACTGGGAAATGCTCACTCATTCATACATCAAGATCAGCCAAATAGAGATTCCAGGTGTACATAAAGACAATTCATTCCTTCCTGGACCTTCTGCATAACTCATAACTATTGCATTTTGTGCTTTAACCTACCATAATTCTATCTTCCTTCTTTCTCCTCTTCCAAAGGCAATCAAAATTCTTGGCTGCCGCTGCTGCTACTGTAATTTCTTTTTTTCTTTGTTTTTGTTGGGTTTTTGTTTTTGGATGAGAAGGATGGAAATGTAATTGAAGGCACAACTACCATACTTTCTCTATCAATCTGTTCTACCATCCGGCAACAAGTCCAACCAATCTAATTATATTTTTCTTTACATTGAATTCGTTTTACTAGTCCAACAAATAATTCAATCTGGCTGAATTCAATTATATAATAAAAAAATTATTATTTATCTAATAATTTTATATTTCATTATATGATTAATATTTTATATATTCTGTGAAGGTCTCTGCTGTGTATTTTCATTACAATGCTAACCATTCATTAAATATAAAATATTTTCATATATGGATACAAACATTAATTGTAGGTTTATAATTATTTATTATTTAATAGAAATTAGATGGAAACACCTTATTAGATAGAAAAAAAAGGATAGTTTTAATTAAAAAATTAAATATTATTAAACTCTTTATATATAATATATATATATATATATAATGTTACATATTTAAAAATAATGACAGCATTAATTTTTATTAACTTTTTATCATTATTTCAGACAATTAATAACCGTATATAATTTGTAGACTTTCTAAATTTAAAAATTATAGAAATTGAGCAATTGTAAGAGTAGTTTTACAATATTAGTTTATCAATAATGAATAAGTTTTATTAAATATTGTTAACCATAATATCAAATACTATAATCTGTATATTTGGTTTACTTTCAATTATTTTTTTAGTTATACATCTTTCTATTATAAATGAATTATCTTATATGTGGTTTATACACAAGGGAGATTAATCTCAAACCTTATCTCTTCTATATTCAACATGGTATTTAGAGCTTAATGTTATTTTGAAATTTTGTTTCCTTTGTTTACTGTTGGAGTCACCACCGCTGTCGGTTAAACTGATCTTCCACATCATAAAAGAGTTATTTTTGTTACTGGATATTATTTATTAATGTGAAAGTGCATGTCTAAGAAAATTGTGACAAGGAAAAACTTAGTATTTAAGTGTGTCCATTAGTGACACACCTCTCTTTCCTAGAAACTTAAAACTTACCTGGTATACTGGTTCACGCCGTTGTCACCACCTCCGCCGCCATCGAAACTGTCAGAGTTTCATTTTTTACCAGCAACATACAATTTTACTCCTCTTGATTAGACAACCATCGTGTCATTGAGATCACCACTATCAGAATTGGTCGTCTGTTGTTTTCTGCGCCATTTAGTCTCGACGGACTTACTTTGGTCTTCTCGTTTTGGATCTGTACTTCGTGGGTTGATTGGATTATTTTGGATTTTTTAGGGTTTGTTCTCTTGCCCTTCATGACTTCTTCCACTCCTTCTACTACTTCCAATTATGTTAATGATTCTTCTACGTTGGCATCTCACCGTGATAACCGGACTCGCCCTCATAAACAGGGAAAATGGTGTCTTAAGTGTGAACATTGTAGCAAACTAGGTCACAAGTTTAACAAGTGTTATGCATCACATGGTCATACTCCTCGATCTGCTACAGTTGTTCAGATCGATATTTCCCCACCTTTGTTTGTTGGGGATCTTCATTCTTCTGTTGCATCTTATATGAGGCAGACAATGTGAGACTTTCAACACATCCCCTTCAAGGAAGTCTGCTGGACCAGGCAAATGGTACTTTTGACCCACAACGAAATAACAACTCTTGGCCCAAGACAATAACCAAAAAAATATTAGACTTTAACTCTAATACCATGTTAAGGTTCCAACATAAAACCAATTGACATGAGACAGACGATGTGGGACTTTCAACAAGTTTAAAAACTTTGAAAAAGGGTTAGTTTTATCATAATGGTTTAAAAGAGTGATTTGTTGTTAAATAATGTGCTTAAATATTATAAAAAAATTGACAGTTTTTTAAATGATTGATTCCATTTAATATGAATAAAATATTAAAATATATGTTATGTCTCTTCAACATGGACTATGAGAAGAATAACTTACCGTATGTCTAAATTTATAATGCAATAGAAAAATAAAATATAACTCCATTAAGTATAGGTGAAAAAAAAATCAATTTTTAAATCAAAAGGTAAAAATAAAGAAAGAAAGAAATAACAAATAATTTTGTGCAATATTATGAAAGTCCATATAACAAAAAATTCTTAAAATTTTTTGTCATTTAAAGTTCTTCTTTTTAAGTACAAGATATTTTCATTAATTATATCTAGGTTTTTTTAATGCAACTCAAAAGGTGATGCTACTTAAGCACCTCAACCATAAGATGATGTCTTAAAGGCTAGCACTATTATGGAAGAGTTGAATACCAAACTTGATAACTTATATATGGTTTTAATTTTCAAGAGTTTACATCTTGACTTTGATCGCGTGCATGATCACATCTTGGTTGATGACCAGGTTCCTTCAATGAACAACTTAGTCGCGAGGCTTATTAGTGTATCCAACCTTATCAAAGATAAAAGTTAGATTGAGGTCATTGAAACTTCAATCAAGGTTGCTCCTCACAGACGAGAGAGAGGAAACAACAGTCAGGGAGGACATGGTGGTAGGAACATTCGTACTTAATTCTTTTCTTGTAAGAGAATGAGACACACACACAGGAAAACTATTACTCCTTACATGGATTTCCTGACAATATTACCATTGTTCATGTTTCTAAATCTGAAAAGTCAGATGTGAAGATTTTTTATGAAGATTATCAAGAATTTATGACATCCAAATCTTAAAATTTTAGTAATCAAGGTCAATCTTCTTCAATGTCAATTGTTTCAACAATATGCATTTTTTTTATTTGTGGAAGGTCAAGACCCATGGATTCTTGATTCAAGTTTCTTTGACCATATACGTGATTGTAGTTCCTCATTTTCCTTCATGTCATATCCTAAAATCCCTCACTTTATTATTGTGGCTAATGGATCCAAAGTGACATTTCAAGGAGTTGCTCAAGCTCCTTTAACTCCTTCACTAAATTTAAGCTCTATTTTTTCATTCTTAATTGTCCTTATAACTTAATTTTTCTAACTCAATTAACTCGTTCTTTGAATTGTTTTGTAACCTTTTATTTCAATTCTTTTATTATTTAGGAATACAGTATAAGTAGTCTGATTGGAGAAGGGCATGAATCACGTGGTTTGTATTATCTAAATCCAAGTGTTTTAGTGTCATGTCTTACTACTCCTAATTGACCATCCAAGTTTACCAAAATTAAGAGTGATGGTTCCTAATCTTAAACACCTTCAAGTTTTAGAATATGAATCATGTCAATTAGGAAAATATATTAGGTCTACATTTTCTAAACAATTTAAAACTTGATGTAATTTTTCTTTTTCCAATATTCATTTTTATATTTGAGGATCGAGTCGTGGTTCTTCTTTTGATTTTTGGTATTTTGTGACCTAAATTCTCCATATGTACTTGAGTTTACTTAATGAAAGACATATTTAAATTGCTATCCATTTTTGTGTCATATTTTAATGAGATTAAGAACCAATTTGGAAATATAATTAAAGTTCTCAAGAGTGATAATGCTAAAGATTTTTTTTTTTTTTTTTGCTTTTTCTTTTCAAGGCATTTTACATCAATCCACTAGTGGAAAGAAAAAATAGACATTTTATTGAGATTACACACTTTCTAATATTGAATGTTAATGTTCATATTCATCCTTTGAGAGATGTAGTTCTTACTACTTGCTTTTTTATTAATCAAATATCATCTTCTTCTCTTAAAAACCAAAATTTTCACTCTCTTATCTTTTCAGATGTTCCTCTTTATCATGTGTTCTCACGTGTATTTGGTTATACATATTTTGTACATAACATTTCTCTATCTTGATAAACTTAGTGTAAAGGCCAATAAATGTGTTTTCTTGGGATACTCTCGCCTTCAAAAAGAGTATAAATATTATTCTCCCTCCACTAAACGGTATTACATGTGTACTAATGTTACTTTCTTTGAAGACACACCCTTTTTTTCTTCTTTCATGGACGATTTCCTCTATTTAACAAGTTCTCCCTATAACTTTAGTGATCCACTTAAAATACCTGATCTTTCTTCAACTTTGTCTAGAAATCATATTATCCCTTTCCTCTTCTCACATATCAGCGCAGGATCCCTCCTACTTCTTTACTGATCCCTGAAGATCCTCATAATTCATATTCTTTTCCATCAATTTCTCATACCATGGACCCTTCATCCTCATCCCTCACTTTTGATTCTGCCTCTAGATGACCTATTGCACTAAAAAAAGTACTCGTTTCACTCGTAATCTTTTTTATTTATTTATAATTTTTTAAGTTATCATCATTTGTCTCCTTCATATTCTTATATTTTGTTTTTTTCTTGGCCAATATTCCTATTCTTAATACTATTCATGAAACACTTGATTATCTTAGTTTGCAATAAGTCATGATTGATGAAATGCAGGCTTTTGAGTACAATGACACGTGGGAACTTGTCTCTCTTCCTCCTGAGAAAAAGATTGTGGGTTGTAGATTGGTCTATTCAATTAAAGTCGGCTCTAATGGTGAGGTGGGTCATCTCAAGGCTCACTTAGTGACTAAAGACTACACTCAGATTTATTGTCTTGATTATTGTGATATATTTTTTTTAGCTAAGATTTTTACTATTTGTCTCTTTTTTGCTATGGCTGCTATTCGTCATTGTCTACTTCATTAACTGGATATTAAGAATATCTTTTTTCATGGTGACCTTGAGGAATAAATTTACATTGAGTAACCTCTTGACTTTGTTGCTCAGGGAGAGTCTAGTTTAGTGTGTAAATTATGCCAGTCTCTTTATGGCTTGAAGCAGTCACTCGTGTGCGGTTTAAAAACTTCAGCCATGTTATGCAGAATTTTGGCTATAAAAGGAGTGAGACAGATCATTCAGTGTTTTATTATTATACTTCCTTAGGAAAATGTGTTTATCTTATGGTTTAAGTTGATGATATTGTCATTACAAGAACGATTACACTAATATTAGTCAATTAAAAAATCATCTATTTGGTCACTTTTAAACCAAAGATCTTGATCATTTGAAGTATTCTCGAAATTGGAGTGGTTAGTCAATTTATGCAAAATCTTAATGTTAATCATCAAAATGTTTTGATTTGCATTCTGAAATATGTAAAAGGGACTCCATGATAAATATTGTTTTATGAAGATAATGGTAATACTCAAACCCAAGGTTATTATGATGCAGGTTGAGCTTGTTGTCCCATTGATAGAAGGTCTACTACTGGGTATTATATATTTATTGGAGGGAATATGATTTCTTGGAAGAGTAAGAAATAAAGTGTTGTTGTCCGATTTAGTGCAAAAGTTAAGTATAGATCTATAACTTGTGTTACGTGTGAACTTATGTGGATTAAACAACTCCTTCAAGAATTAAATTTTGTGGTAATGAACAAATTTTGTATTGTGACAATCAAGTGAAACTCTTCGTATTGTCTCCAATCAAATGTTTTATAAAAAAAATAAAGTATATTGAGATTGACTCACATTTTATCAAAGAGAAATTGTTATCCAAGGAACTCATTCCTGAGTTTGCAAATATTTTAACTAAATCTCTAAGAGGATCTATGATTCAATTCATATTGTTGAATATAGAGGAAATAAAGTTTGAAATTAATCTCCCTTATGTATAAATCACACATAAGGTAATCTATTTATAATAGAGAGGTACAACTAAAAGAGTAACCGAAAGTAAATAGAATAAACAGAAGATATTGTTTGATATTGTGGTTAACAATATCTAACAATATCTTAACAATATCAAACTATATCTAAACAATATCTAACACTCTCCCTCAAGCTGGAGCATACAAATCGTATGTGTCAAGCTTGTTACAAATATAATCAATTCTGGGCCCCCGTAAAGACTTAGTGAAAATATTTGTTAACTGATCACTTGAGTTAACAAACTTAGTCTTGATATCTCCAGACAAAATTTTTTCTCGAATGAAATGACAGTCAATTTCAATGTGTTTGGTCCTCTCATGAAAGATAGAATTAGAACTAATATAAAGAGCAGCCTGATTGTCACACACAAGTATCATTTGAGTGACATCTCCAAATTGTAACTCTCTAAGCAATTGCTTGAGCCAAACAAGTTCACAGGCAGCTGAGGCCATAACTCTATATTTTGCTTCTGCACTGGATCTTGTTACAACACTTTGTTTCTTACTTTTCCATGAGATCAAGTTACCACCAATGGAGATATAATATCCAGATGTAGATCTTCTATCCGAAGGAGATCCTGCCCAATCAGCATCTGAGTAGCAAACAACTCTTGTATGGTTATTAGAACCATATAACAATCCTTTTCCAGAAGATCCTTTAATATACTTCAAGATACGAATGACTGCATTCCAATGATCTTCATATGGTGAATTAAGAAATTGACTTACCACACTGACTGCAAAGGAAATGTCAGGACGAGTAACTGTAAGATAATTCAATTTTCCAACCAATCTTCTATACTGCTCAGGATCAGATATAGGCTCTCCCTGATTTGGCAGAAGTTTAGTATTGGGATCCATGGGTGTATCAACAGACTTTGAACTCATCAACCCAGTTTCCTCCAAAATATCTATGACATACTTCCTCTGAGATATAACAATACCATCATTAGATTGTGCCACCTCAATACCCAAGAAATATCTAAGTTTGCTAAGATCTTTGGTCTGAAAATGGTGACAGAGATGTTGTTTCAACTGAGAGATGTCATGGTTGTCACTACCTGTAAGAACGATATCATCAACATATACTATCAAGTAAACACATCCAACACTCGAGTGTTGATAAAAGACAAAATGATCTGCTTCACACCGAGTCATACCAAATTGTTGAACAACCTTGCTAAACTTTCCAAACCAAGCCCTAGGAGACTATTTTAGGCCATATATGGATTTGCCAAGACGACATACCATCCCAGAAGACTCCCCCTGAGCAACAAACCCAGGAGGTTGCTCCATATATATTTCTTCTTGCAAATCACCATTGAGGAAATCATTTTTAACATCCAGTTGATAAATAGGTCATTGTTGAAGAGTGGCCATGGCGATAAATAAACGAACAAAAGCCATCTTTGCCACAGGAAAAAAGGTATCTCCATAATCCAACCCAAAAATTTGAGTATAACCTTTGGTCACAAGACGAGCTTTGAGGCGATCAATAGTACCATCAGGTCCAACTTTGATAGCAAACACCCACCTGCAACCAACAACAGATTTCCCAAATGGTAACGGGACCAATTCCCAAGTTCCACTATTATGAAGAGCACTTAGTTCATCTAACATGGCCTGACGCCAACCAGGATGGGCTAAAGCTTCACGGACATTTTTTGGAATGGTCACAGAAGAAATAGAGGAAAGACATGTATAAAAAGGTAATGAAATTCGATGATAACTCAAAGCAATATAATGGGGAGAGGGATTACGTGTAGAACAAATACCTTTTCGGAGGGCAATGAGAAGGTCAGACTCATGTGTCAGATCCGGAGGAGACAGAGTAGTTGGCACTTGAATGGAGTCACATGGTGGTGGTTGTGATTGGTTTCGAGAACTATAAATCTGAAGAGGCAGTGGAGAAGAAGTTAACTGCGGAGCAGGAACTAATGGTGAAGAAGACATAGTTAGAGGGTCACAAACAACAGGAACAGTAAATGTACTAGGAGTGTTGACAAGATTTGATGGAGACAAAGGTGATATGACTTTTAAAATAAAGAGACAACTCATCAAATGTGACATCTGTAGACACAAAATAACGGTTAAGAGAAAGAGAAAAACATTTGTATCCTTTTTGTGATCTTGTAAACCCTAAGAAAACACACTTATGTGATCTAGGAGAAAGCTTGTCAAGACCAGAACTGAAATTATGAACAAAACATGTAGAGCCGAAAACTCTCAGAGGTAAAGGATGAAGTGGTTCATGAGGAAATAAAATGGAATGAGGTATTTTATTATCTAAAACTGAAGAAGACATGTGATTAATGAGAAAACATGCAGTAAGAAGAGCATCACCCCGAAAATGTTGAGGAACATCTCCATGAATTAAAAGTGTGCGAGTTGTTTCAATAAGATGTCTATTTTTACGTTTAGCTACACTATTTTGTTGAGGTGTATAAGCACAAGAAATTTGATGCAAAATACCGTGAGAAGCCATGAATTGTTTAAAAGAATGAGAAAGATATTCACGGTCATTATCACTACGCAAAATTCTAATAGAAACACCGAACTGAGTTTGAATTTCATTAAAAAAAGTTTGAAAGATATTAAATAATTCAGAACGATTTTTCATCAAAAATAACCAAGTGCATCTGGAATAATCATCAATGAAAGTAATAAAATATTGAAAACCTAAAGTAGACTTAACGCGACTAGGTCCCAAAATGTCAGAGTGAACCACAAAAAAAGGGGACGAAGCACCACGTGTGAAACTACAAGGAAAGGAAGTACGACTATGCTTGCCTAATTGACATGACTCACACGCCAAACTAGATAAGTTGGACAAGACAGGGACAAGTTTCTGTAACTTGGATGACCTAACTGAGCATGAAGAAGAGAGAGAGACTTCATAACTGTACTAACATGTGTAGAGGGATGGAGATAATAAAGACCATGAGACTCACATCCTGTGTCAATCACCTGTTTCGAACTCCAGTCTTGTAAACACACAGAATTGTTGGTAAAAGTAACAACACAATCAAGAGAACGAGTTAGACGACTAATGGACAACAGGTTAAAAGGAGACTTAAGGACATAAAGAACATTATCAATGGTTAAAGAAGGAAAAAGTTTAACCGTTCCAACACCATGAGATGATACTCTAGAGTCATCAGCCAGTGTAACAAAAGGTAAATGATTAGGAGAAGATAAGGAGAACAAAGATTTGTTACCAGTAATATGATCAGTGGCTCCTGAATCAAAAACCCAAGGACCAGGAGAAAAAGATTGGGTCAGACCAGCAAAATATGTATTTGTATGTGTGACAGATATAGTAGAACTAGAAGACTATTGATCCTTATACCATTCGAGAAATTTGTTGAACATAGCAGGCATGTCGGATGCAACAGAAGAAGGAAGATCCCCAGCAGATAAAGGTGGGGAAAAATTGGTCTGAACAACTGCAGCAGATCGAGGAGGATGATCATGTAATGTATGACACTTGTTAATCTTGTGACCTAGCTTACCACAATGTTCACACTTAGGACGCCCTTTTCCCTGTTTGTGAGGGCGAGTCCGATCATCATGATGGGATATCAACACAAAAGAATTATTAACAAAATTGGAAATAGTAGAAGAAGTGGAAGAAGTCATGAAGAGCGGGAGAACAAACCCTAAAACAATCTAAATTAATCCAATTAACCCACGAAGCACAAATCCAAAATGAGAATACTAAAAATAAGTTCGCCAAGACTAAACGGCGCAGGAGACAATGGGACGACCAACTCCGATAGTGGTGATCTCAACAGCACGGTGGTCACCCGATCGAGACAAGCAAAATCATATGTCACCGGTAAAAAAAAATGAAACTTCGGCGAATTCTCTGGTAGCGGCAGATCTGGTGACTGCTCCAGCGGCAGCGGTGACAGCAACGTGAACCAGTACACCAGGTAAGTTCCCAGGAAAGAGAGGTGGGTCACTAATGGACACACTTAACTACCAAGTCTTTCCTTGCCAGAACTTTCCTAGACATGCACTTTCACACTACCAAATAAAATTCAATAACAGATAATTCTTTTTCTGATGTGGAGGATCAGTTTACCAGCAGCGGTGGGACAGTTCTAGCAGTGGTGGGGCGGCTCCAGCAGTGGACAAAAAGCGAAAAAAAAAATTCAAGATAACCTTAAGCTCTAGATACCATGTTGAATATAGAGGAAATAGAGTTTGAAATTAATCTCCCTTATGTATAAATCACACATAGGATAATCCATTTATAATAGAGAGGTACAATCAAAAGAGTAACCGAAAGTAAACAGAATAAACAAAAGATATTGTTTGATATTGTGGTTAACAATATCTAACAATATCTTAACAATATCAAATTATATCTAAACAATATCTAACGCATATGTTCCAATCTTGATACATAATATATATGTTTGTATGTTGCTTATACTAAGATTTTTTTAGTGGGCTCATATCTTTCTCTTGTATCTCTTCTTCGTAAATATAACAGTAATATATTTTTCCACTATATTAAAACCTTACTCGGTTTTCTCATGTAATCCTACCAATGTATAGCCATATAGGTATGCATACTCACAAAAAATGAAGCTAAAAAGTTGGTAGATGAGATGTTGCAAGTAGGGATAATTGAGGGTAACACACAGACGGGCAACAGAGAATACACCCTCAGAAAAGTCACTCACTAGAAAAAACGAAACCCTACTGCTGAAGAACACTGTTCTAGGTTTTTATGCGGACAGAAATATGTATTTACGTACAGGCTTTAGGGCACAAACTACCCATATATAACAGCAAAAATGATGCTAGAATCCCCATAATCAAATAGTTAGATTAATGTTGAAAAACTACCCGCCAAACCATTAAGAAAATTTCAGGTTTAAATGATTTGTCATTTTTTCAACTGGCGTGATATTTATTACAACGTGACATTATGACACCATTTGATCCTCCAATCTTCCATTAGGGATACTTCTGTACGATTGGCATGTCTTTTCTATATTCTAGTTAGATTTCTTCAGTGAAATTTGTTAAACCAGAGGGCACATGCAGAGATAAAGTGCAGTGAATTGGAACTGCATAACTACTATATTATTCACTGTACATCACTTATTTACAAAGTGTTGTAATTATATATACAATGGTAACATGAAAACTAAAAATGAATAACAAAAAGAAACTAACAACAGAATTAACTAACTAACTAACTTTGACTCAATCTCAACACTCCTCCTTAAGTCAAAGTTGTCTTCATACTCACAACTCCAATTTCATCTCTTAACCATTTGAATCTTTTCGCTTTAAAGACTTTGGTAAAGAGGTCTGCAAGTTTGTTTTCAGGCCTAGAACATACAACACCTCTTCTACAATTATTTCTCGGCCATCATCATCTTTTAATACAACTCTCCCAGTTCCTTGTGCAGTCAAACTGATGTTATCTGCAAAGCGAATTTTCCCGTGAGATGTTTCCTCCATTTTCACAAATCAATCTTTCCTGTCGGTCATATGTGTGGAATAGCCAGAATCTAAGTACCAAGAGGCTTCTTTTTTCATGTCAGAACTCGTTTGAGCCATCAACATCACTACTTCTGAGTCTAACGCTTCATCTTGTGCAAGATTGGCTTGAGTCTTTGGCTTGTTTTTCCCTCCTTCATTATACCAACATTCACGAGTAAAGTGTTCCAATTTTTGACAATTGTGGCAACAAACCTTCCTTTTGTCAAATTTCCAGGTTTTGTCCCCATTCGGTTCTCCTGCATTTTCATTCTTTTCCTTCCCAGACTGTTCAGATCCAGTTTCTTGTTTGTTCCCCTTCCAATTCTTCTTATCTTTTTTTTTTTCCTTCTTGAACTTCCCATTATAACCCGTTCTGGCCTGCAAGGCTTGATCCAGGACCAATTTCCTTTTGCTTATTCTGAATTCATGAGCTTCTAAAGAATGTTAAAGTTCTTCAATTTCAAGAGTTTCAAGATCTTTGGTTTCCTCTATCGTTATCACCAAATGATCAAATTTTGAGGGGAGGGACCGCAAAACCTTGTGTACAATTTGTTGGTCTGTAACTCGATCACTGCATGCCTTCATAGCATTTACCAATTCTTGAATTTTATCAAAATAATATGCCACGGATTCATTTTCTGCCATTATGAGTAATTCAAATCTCCTTTTCAATGCTTGTCACTTCACCTTTTTATGTTTATCTCCATCACCATACGTTTTTAATAGGATTTTCCATATCTATTTAGCTATCGCAGCTTTGCAGATTTTGTTAAAGATTTTGGAGCTCACACATTGGTACAGTAAGAACCGAGCTTTACTGTCCAATTTCTGTTGTTGCTTAAAGTACTTCTTCTCTTCTTCAGATGCCTTGCTGCCAAACTCTCCTACACCTTCTTGGATAATTTCGGCCACATCTTGGAAGCCAAATACCGCAAGCATCTTGATCTTCCATTCATCAAACATTTTGCCATCAAATACGGGCAAGCTTCCCTGTATAATACTCCCCATTCCAGTCATGTTCAGGTTCTCAATAAAACCTTGCTCTGATACCATGTTAAACTAGAGGGTACATGCAGAGATAAAGTGCAGTGAATTGAAACTGCATAACTAGTGTATATCACTTATTTAAAAAGTGTTATAATTATATATACAGTGGTAACATGAAATCTAAAAATGAATAACAAAAAAAACTAACAACAGAATTAACTAAGTAACTTTGACTTAATCATGTGAACAACATATCACAGTGGAAACCGTCAATCATTTTCAGGATGAACTCGTAGAATTGCTTGAAATCTTTACTTCATTGACAAATCAAATGACGTTTTCTGATATTATTTTATTTCTATTGCATAGGATTATAATCTTGAGCATCTAGTAGTTAATATAGGATTCAAAACAAGTTGTTCTTTTAATCACAATACAAATTTAAGTCTAACTTTTTCAATTTCATATTGGAGGATATGAAAGATCAGTTAAGAAAACGCATGCGAAGCGCATAGTCAAAAGACTTAAATTCACAATAGTCAATGGGAGAACAATTTAACTCAATTCTTATGCTTTAATTCGTCACACTGTCCCTGGTAAGAATTTCATGTCATTTTCTAGTGACATGTTTTTGTGTAGTTTCTGAAAGTATGGGGGTGAATAATGTAGTCGCAATCTCTTCTGACATGTTTCATTTTTGGAATTGGGTGCTTCTGAAATAACAAACAAAACCAAGAAAGTTCTATCATGATATCACGTTCATTTAGTAATGTTTTTGTGAGGACAGAATAATCATAGTTTCGCTTCTTGCTATAATTATTTGTGTTTTTTATTCTATAATGCAGTTCATAACTCAATCAAAGTACAGTTTGAGAGTATTGGTCTCTTATTCGTTATAGGATGCGTATGAGACAACGATTTTTGTCAAAAAAGTTTAGAAACCATTTACAATACTTTTTTGTATACATGTACTTTTCTCTTTACTCTTCTTTTGCTCTACAATTCAAATAGAGTAGGGCGTTGAATGATTAAAAGAAATTAACGAAAATGGGAAAGGAAATATGCAGCAGAAAGAAATAGTGTACCATTTATATAATTAATTCTTCTTAATGACTATTTGTGTAGTTTTTCTATATATATATATCTTTCATCTTTTCACATGGTAACTTTTATGTCAAGCCTATGGAAACATTATTGTACTATAAGTAGAGAAGTTACGTGGTTTCATTACATATTATTATGTATTTATTTGTTTATTTATTCTTATTCAACAAACTAAAGAAAAATAGATTTATATAAAAGTGGACACCAAAAACAATTTGTAACAAATTTTATCCCCTTAATAGAGCTAGAATCCTGAAATAGGAAACCATTTTATATATTTTTAATAAAATGATTATAAATCAATTTTTTATATAAAATTTTAAAAATATTATTTATTAAAATGGTCCATATACGACATAATGATTTCAAAGATTCAAGTTTTTATTTTATAATCTGACATCTTTTATCCAAAATTACTTACTAAGTTAAAATTTATTTAATAATGATAAAATGAGTTAGAGATATTCGAGTCTCTCACCACTCCATCTTAAAAATAGAGGAGGTATGATAGATCTAATTTGTCAATTTATTTTGATTTATTTTGCTTAATATGTTATTCCAAAAAATTAAAAATGGGATAAGATGAATTTATTCATTAAAAAAGATATTTGTATATTAAAATAAAAATAAATATTTTTTATTATATTATTAAAATATATAAATATATTATAATTTAAATTATAAATATTAATCAATTAAATTAAATTATTAAATATAAAAAATATTTCATACAAAGTAAATAATTTTTTAAATTTATTTAATAAAATATTAATTATTATATAAAATTAAAAATTAATTTTAATAGTAGAAAGTATAGTAGGTGTGTGATGATCACTTAACTTTAATTAAAAAAATACTATAAAAAACTTTAATATTAGGACGTAGGAGGTAGATGAGAATAGTAAGGGATTTTATTCGATCATGAAATAGTAATGGCGAGATGAAGCTAACAGGAGGAGGGAGGGTTAGGAACGTGGCACTTGACAGGAAGTTGAATGGCCAGTTTTGGATCGATTCCAACAGCAGGAGCGTCCTTGTAACTGCAAAGGCACTTCAAGTCTGCCTTTTTGATCGCCGCACAGCATTCTTCGGTCGGCTCCGAGGGATTTGGGGGCGTCACCGCCGGCTTGCACTTGGTCAGATCTTCCACCGACACATTGCACACCGTCAGCGCGTTGATGCGACTCCCAATCAGCACCAGCATCACCGTCATCACCACCACCATCATTTTCACGCTCATCTTCATTCTGGATAATCGTCTTCTCTTTCTCCTTCTTCTGTTGTGTGCTTGATGGTATAACCCTCCCCGATGCGTCCTTTAAATAGTCCCCGACCCCTCCTTCCATCATTATTGCAAGGTGTGACACTCCTACCAAACTCTTCCATTGTAAATCTCGCACCATGTCCTTCCGTAACACATAACCACGTTTTCATAAATCACCATCATCTTTTTCATAAATTCCTTAGAGAGTTTGATGCAAGTGTGGAAATATAGTATATTCCATACACAGTTTCAGGAAGACGAGGATTCGATGTATTCCACAAATGTATTAGGTGTGATAAATGCATTCTCAAATTTTATCTTCCTCACCAGGAAACGGTGTCGATTACCAAAAATTACCCTCTTTTTTAACCCATCTCTCCGTTTAATTTGGACTCAATTCAAGTTTAACATTACCACAATATTGAATGACAAAACTATTATATATATATTATCTGTATATTTACTAATTTTATTACCCGGAACTCATACAAATTTATTATTAAATTTCAATAAATAATAATTATCAATACATGTTATTTAATATACATATTATATATATTTAATATATATATATATATATATTAAATATATTTATATATATATATATATTAATGAAATGGATATATATATATATATATATATATATATAAATTTAAATATTCAATTACAAATAATTAATACTTATCTTTTAATAATAAAAGATAATATATTTTATATATTTAACCAATAATTGTATAAAAAATCTATTTTACGCTTAAATTTTACATTGACGTGTAAAATTAATAAAATAATATTAATTTATCTATTATTTATTAAAATTTTAAATTTTAGATAAAATGTTTAACAAAAATTTTAATTAAATTTTAATTTCTTATATATAATTAAATTTAATCTTATTACTTGACAGAAAATTAAATATTGATTAAATTAATTGAAATATAATAAATTCAAAAAAATATATTTAAAAATATTATAACAATAATTAAAAAATTTAAAATTCACAATAAAATAGAAAGTTTTTTTTAAATCATATAATTTGTTTAATCTTGTTATATATTTAGTATAAAATAGAAAAAGGTGACACCTTATATATATTTAATATAAAATTAAAATTACAATGAAGAATCAAATATTAAATAAATATAACATGAGAACCTTTATAATGAAAATACCTTATTTGTATTTCATTTTTATTTTATCAAAGAATTCACCATTTTGAACATCTTCAAAAGTGAGGAATATATTTGTTTCATCAACATGTTAACATATAAAAACATAGAAAATAGTTATAATTTTCTACTTATCTATACAAAACACTAAAGTACAATTACCTTTAAATATTCTTTTTTACACCCTATTTGAAGTAACACTAAAACATTAAATATTAGTTAATTACTTTCATCATTAAAAAGATAAGTAATTATAGTAAAAAAAAGACCTTAAAAAATATTCACTTTATCAAATTATACATTGACATTATTTTGATTTTCTTTAAAGGCCAAGAATGGATCTAGTTTACCAACCTATTAACAATCACACAATCAATTAGAATATGAAGTTCAATGAAATATAATGAACAAATACAAAGAAAAGTTAGATCAATCTTTGTGACGGTGAATCTACATTCCTAAACATCATACATAGAAAAGAGCATAACATTTGAAAAAAATACATAAGATTATAGCTTTGGACTTGGACACCTTGAAGTTGTATTTAGAAAATAATTATATTTATACAATTAATACAACTATGAATATCTTTTGCAAGTAACTTATGAGCATATTGTGCAAATAATGTGTACTCTACCTTCAAATTATGGTATAAAAAATTATGTAATTAGTTTATTTTTAGTTGAACAAAATAATGTAAATGAAAGTCACTTTATAAATGAATGAATAAATTCTTACCTCTGATCATGAATTCATCAACTACCAAATTTAAATATAAATATATTAATGATATAAACGAATCTTTATATCATCTTTAGCGTTTTATTTAGAAGATTCAAAATTTTGACTCGGTGACTCTATTTTTTTAGATATTCTACATCAAGAAAAACATTCATTTAATGGAATGGACACCTACCTACTTAAATGTAAGTTGTAATAGCTTAAACTTAAAGGTTAAAATTGTGATTTATATTTTTTTTAATTGTTTATCTTTTTCACACTTAGGATTGAAAATGATCATTGTACATGTAACAAAATAGTGGTATTTAGTTCGAAAACAAAGTGATATTCTTTATGCAATTTGGACACGTTAGATAGCAAATAACAATAACAGTTTAAAAATGTACATGATAATAAAACATGAAAGTACATAATGCAAAATAAAATTAGAATTTAAATGTACTTAGACATCACATTCATAACATGTTTATTACACTTTCAATTTGTGCATCATCCACAATATGTTTGATAGTAATATAAAGTACAAATGTATTTTCTTATTTATATAAGACAATGAATAAATTATTACAATCTTTGAGCTATTAAATATTATGAAAATATTACACTTCTTTATAATCTTTAGATTTTTTATTATATTTCTAAGAGCAAGTTGAAGAACTTGTTTTCGATATTTTATTTATAAATAGAACAATTGATTTAATCCACTTCATACTTTCAGAAATCCTAAAATTTAGATAGAAAAAATAAAATAAAAAACATCTTCTATATGTAGAAAAATAACATATTCTTTGTTTTCATAAATAACGATGTAAGCATACCTCTAATAATTCTTTAAATAATTATTTAGAACATATGTATTTATGTGTTGAATAATAAATAAATATTATAAATGTTTTAGTATGCATGTATCACAAATATACAAGAAAATTCAAAAATAAAATTTCACAACATTATTTAAACATAAATAAAAAAATAAAACAAAAAATTCCATAAAACAATAATTATTTCGTTTGTTATTTCTCAATATTGATAATTTTTCTACAACTTCTTTGAAGAAAGTGTCTTTGTTACATCAAAATTACTTCCACTATCTCTAGTAAGATGACACGTTACTATATAAAAAGTATCTCTCATCTATGATATTTATGATAGTAAAGCTGTAATTGAATATGATCTTCATCCTAATGATCAAACATATATCTATAATCCCATACTGAAAACATGTTATATAAACTAAATGCGAAAGCGTACCTGATTTGACCATAATGACGATATCCTTTGTAGAGCACCTTTGATTTGATCTTATGGTCTTCCACCGAAGAGCACCTGTATTTCCCTATGGATTTTCTCTCTTGATGGGGATAGAAAGAAAAGAAGCGGGACTATATCCGTATTACGTGCGTGTGCTCTCAGAAGGGGACCATGACCCTTTATATAACCAAAATTAGGTTAATTACTTAAGTTTTAGTATTTTCAATTTGGCCCCTCATCAAATTAAAAATTACTCTATGGTCTCTACACAATTATATTTTCATGACATATGCCTTTAGCCAAAACTTTAATTTATTCAGATCACTTTATTATTTGGCTTAATAAATAATGACCCTAACACATTTAAATATGTATCATATATATACGTGACCCAAATTTTGCTAACAATCTCCCACTGGTCACAAATATATATGTCCTTACAACCTTACAAATGTGTTAGACTTTATGAGCTCAAAAATGTCATTATATTCCTTTAGCATATTCAAAAGTCCTGTCCATTAATCATATCAGGATATAGAACCAGACCAGCTTTTCATTGCATCATCGCAACTAAAACCAACAAGATTACTCATCCTGACATAACCAAATGACATGGATTCATCATGAAATGTGTAGCATGAAAAATTACGTGAAGGTGATCTGTACACGTCTATTTTCAACTGGTCCAAACTTTAACTTATCGAGATCGATACAATAACCTTAATGTACAAAGTGTAATGAATGAACAAGAAAACCGCATATCTATAGATAACCAAATATGTCCAAAAAACAATGTATACATATATAAAATTAAACATAGAACATAAAATATATGAAAATGACTAACTCCCATTAAACCACAAATTCCTCAAACTGTAAAACACCCATGTGAGCAACATGCTCATGAAAGACCTTGGGCGGAAGTCCTTTAGTTAGAGGATCTGCTATCATGGAGTTTGTCCCTAAATGTTCTATGGAAATCTGTCCACTTTGTACTCTTTCCTTAACAACTAGAAACTTAATGTCGATGTGCTTTGACTTAGTCGAACTTCTGTTGTTGTTGGAATACAATACAGCTGATTTGTTGTCACAATATAACTTAAGTGGTCTTTCAATCCCTTTCACAATTTGCAGCCCTGTGACAAAATTTCTCAGCCATATTCCATGATTCGACGCCTCATAGCATGCTACAAATTCTGCTGCCATAGTGGATGAAGCTGTAAGGGTTTGCTTGACACTGCGCCAAGAAACCGCACCACCTGCTAACATGAAAATGTAACCTGAAGTGGATTTCAAACTATCTTGACATCCTGCAAAGTCCGAGTCAGAAAACCCAGCGATCTCCAACTGGTCTGACCTCCTGTATGTGAGCATGTAATCTTTTGTTCTCTTTAAATATCTCATGACCCTTTTTGCTGCTTTCCAATGGTCCATTCCTGGATTGCTTAAATATCTGCCTAGAACCCCAACTATGTATGCTATGTCTGGACGCGTACATACTTGGGCATACATCAAACTCCCTACAGCTGATGCATAGGGAATCTTTTGCATTTCCTCAATTTCCAAATTCCCCTTTGGGCACTGATTGAGACTAAACTTGTCTCCCTTAGCAACTGGAGTATCCCCGGATTTACATTCATGCATGCCAAACCTTTTAAGAATTTTTTCGATATAGCTCCTTTGTGATAATCCTAAAATACCCCGACATCGATCTCGGTGTATCTGAATTCCTAATACAAAGGACGCATCACCAAGATCTTTCATTTCGAAATTCTTTGATAAAAATTTCTTGGTTTCGTGCAATATGCCTATATCATTGGTGGCAAGTAGAATGTCATCAACATACAAGATCAGGAAAATATACTTACTCCCCTTAAACTTGTGATATACACAATCATCAACAATATTCATCTCGAAGCCAAATGAGAGAATTACTTGATGAAATTTATAGTACCATTGACGAGATGCTTGTTTTAGTCCATAAATGGATTTTGTCAGTTTGCAAACCATACTCTTTGAATCTCCCTGCACAAAGTTTTCTGGTTGCACCATATAAATCGTCTCATCAATGTTGCCATTAAGAAACGCCGTCTTGACATCCATTTGATGAAGCTCCAAATCATAATGTGCTACAAGAGCCATGATTGTCCTAAAAGAGTCTTTCGATGAAGCCGGAGAGAAAGTCTCTTTAAAATCAATCCCTTCCTTTTGAGTATAGCCCTTAGCTACCAGGCGAGCCTTATACCTTTCCACATTACCTTTAGAATCCCGTTTGGTCTTAAATATCCACTTGCAACCAATGGGTCTCATACCTTCTGGTAATGGGACAAGTTCCCAAACCTTATTGTCTTGCATGGACTTATACTCCTCCTTCATTGCTTCAATCCACTTTTCGAGTTAGAACCTTGCATGGCTTGACGGAAGTTAAGCTGGGTCATCTTCCATCATACCATTGTTTTCCTCATGTTCCTGAAGAAATACCATGTAATCATCCGAAATAGCACTTCTTCTTTCTCTAGTGAATCTCGCAAAGTTATTGGCTCATGATGCACGGGTTCTTGAGGATCTTGAGTTTGTTCTTCATGAACAACCAAATCATCTTGAGTAAGGGGTTCATTAACAATACCTTGTGGAGGTTCCGAACTTACTTTATCAAAAGTAAGCTGTTTGAATCGGTTCTGGAATTGTTACCGATTCTTCCTCCAAGACAAAGTTCCTGATTTTATTCTTCCCCCAAACTCAATATCCTCAAAAAACGTAGCAGTTCCAGTCTCAAAAATTATCTTTAAGGTGGGATCATAAAATTTATATCCCCTGGATCTTTCAAAGCATAACCAATAAAATAACTACTTACTGTTCGGAGTCCAATTTCTTTTCATTTGGCTTATAAGGCCTTGCCTCAGCTGGACAACCCCACACATGGAAATGCTTCAAACTAGGTTGTCGCCCGAGTCCAAAGCTCATAAGGTGTTTTGGTCGTTGCTTTAGTTGGTACTCGTTCAGAATATAAGCTGCAGTCTTTAGTGCCTCTCCCAGAGTGACTCCGGTAAGGTGGAATGACAAATCATACTCCCGACCATATCTTTAAGAGTTCGATTTCGTCTTTCAGCTACACCATTCATGCTAGGTGATCCCGGCATGGTATACTGTGGGACAATTCCACACTCCTCTAGGTACCTGGCAAAAGGTCCTGGACGCTGTTCACCTGACCCGTCAAATCTGCCATAGTACTCACCACCACGATCAGATCTGACAGACTTAATTCTTTTATTAAGTTGATTTTCAACTTCAGCTTTAAATGTTTTGAACACGTCTAGAGATTGTGACTTTTCATATATAAGGAATAAGTATGCATATCGTGAGTAATCGTCTATGAATGATATAAAGTATTGTTGACCATTCCACGAAGGTGTAGGAAATGGCCCACAAATGTCCGTATGTATCAACTCTAAGACGTCTGTAGCTCTATATGCACCTAATCTCTTCGCTTTGGTCTGTTTGCCCTTAATGCATTCAACACAAACATCAAAGTTTGTGAAGTCAATAGACTCTAAGATTCCAGTTGACACAAGTCGTTCAATTCTATTTTTAGAGATGTGACCTAAGCGCCTGTGCCATAATGCTCCTGAGTGAGTATCATCAATTTTACGTTTAGTACCCCGTGATTCTGTATTAAGGGTTTCATTATAGGTGGTCACAGTATCAAGTAAATACAGATTATCATAAGGCAAAAGTGAACCAGTTCCAATGATATCTGAATTAAAAGACAAACTGAACTTATTGTTTCCAAATGAACACAAATAACCTAATTTGTCCAGATAAGAAACTGAAACCAAATTCCGTCTAAATGACGGCACAACAAAAGTGTCTTTCAAATCCAAATAAAAACCAGTACTCAATAATAATTTAAAATGCCCTATGGCTTCCACCTCTACCGATTTGCCATCTCCAACATATATCCATCTTTCAGAATCAATTGGCTTCCGGTAGCTTAGACAACCCTTTATAGAAACACTGATGTTAGTAGTTGCACCTGAGTCTAACCACCAAGTGTTACTAGGTACTGACGCTAAATTAACTTCAGAACAGACCAAAGTAGGAAATATACTTTTGAGGATCGGAACACCATTTAAATTGGCGGATACTGAAGCAATTGTAAGCTGGATTAGAACAAAAGAAATAAACTAATTATGCTCACATTATATATAAAAAAATAATTATAAAATATATATTCAAATAATGGTTTAACCCATCTCAAGACACTCAATGCACCATCAATATCAAGTCTTTGGACGAGTAATATTAACTGCTAGAGGTATCTTGTTGTAATAATCAAACATTGACAATAAAGCACGTCCAACAACAAACCAGTCTTTGGATTGATTTATCATCGACAAAGCAAATCCTTATAATTATCACATGTTTATCATTACAAGTGTGTGTGCAATTCGGCCAAATATTAATCTTCCTTTGGGCCGACTAATACTCGCATGAATATACACAAACACTAACATTCAATATTTTTCACGAACTACCCAATTCAAGAGATGTTACTTTGGTAACTTCTTGACTCAATTTGCTCACAAAAAAATATTAAACTACCAAAAAAAATTGAATATATTAATAAGGGTAATCTTAAACCAAATTAAGTCTTAAAGACCACTTAAAAAAAAATTATACTATAATGCCACATATTTTAATAGTTTCCACAGGATCTTCCAATTATACCACGTGACCTTCCAATTTCCATCCAGAGAGAGAATATTTCAAAATGGTGAGTCTGAAGGTTCCAGGGTTTGAAGAAAATTGGAAATCAAGAATTGGGAGTGCGCATCGAGGCCCGGCCCCACCTCTTTTTATCTTCACTCTCACCTCCATCCAAAGGTACCGGTTGAAGCCACACCATGATACGTCCAAAGAATCAAATAAAGTCTTCTGCGGCAAACCCCCAAGAAGATTCGTTGTATCCTGAGTGGTCAACCCATACGATGTCGCAGAGTGAACCCTAAACCCGTTCATCACAGTCTCCGCCGTTGAACCCTTCTTCTGCTTCACCGAGTTTTGCGCGAATCCTTCCATTCTCGGTGACAGTTTCTATGTTGCCGAGGATTCATTCCACGGTTCCCCGAAAACCTGCTCGTATACATCTTCAACCGTGTGCCCCGGATCCGGTTCAACATAATGGGAGTGGTCAGAAAAATAAACGCGCTTCGAGTTGGGATCCGAAGTGGAAGCTGGGTTTGACTCAGAAACATCAAGACTACTAGGGGCCTCCAAAATCACCAGAGAACCGTGGATTTGTGAATTTGGGAATTTACCCCAAATTCGAAATTTAGGGTTCGTCAAATTTGGAGATTATTCTCCACGTGAATTCTTAAATCTCAATTTTATTAAATCTAATTCCAAATGCAAACATGAATTAAGTATGGGTTGCTCTGATACCAATTGATAGTAAAACTGTAATTGAATATGATCTTCATCCTAATGATCAAACATATATCTATAATCCCATACTGAAAACATGTTATATAAACTAAATGCGAAAGCGTACCTGATTTGACCATAATGACGATATCCTTTGTAGAGCACCTTTGATTTGATCTTATGGTCTTCCACCTGAAGAGCACCTGTATTTCCCTATGGATTTTCTCTCTTGATGGGGATAGAAAGAAAAGAACGGGACTATATCTGTATTCTATCTGTGTGCTCTCAGAAGGGGACCATGACCCTTTATATAACCAAAATTAGGTTAATTACTTAAGTTTTAGTATTTTCAATTTGGCCCCTCATCAAATTAAAAATTACTCTATGGTCTCTACACAATTATATTTTCATGACATATGCCTTTAGCCAAAACTTTAATTTATTCAGATCACTTTATTATTTGGCTTAATAAATAATGACCCTAACACATTTAAATATGTATCATATATATACGTGACCCAAATTTTGCTAACAATTTAGTATTATGAAATGCATTTAAAATAATATCTAAAATTCTCATGATATTTCAATTGTTTATATAAAAAAAAAACCTTAATCAATAATATGACAAAACATGTCATGATTAAGAATGTTTCAATTGGAAAGCAATAAATATTTATCAATATAATGCTTCAATTTAAAAACAATACTCATCTATCTATGAACATATGTTGAATTTCAATTTAAAACCAAGTATACTACTTTATTAGATACTAAGTGGTATACCACCAATCATCATCTTGACTAATATATTTTATAAGTTCCAAAACTTCAAACGTTTTTTCCTTTAAAAACTAATATGAACAACATTAACTAATATAAAAAGACTAATACATTACTTTTTACCACAATATGTCGTATATAACGTGACTATGAGATATTTTTACAATTTTTTAGACCTTCTATTGTGTTTCAAGGAGGAGTAAATTATAGGAATTCATCTTTAACACTTTGTTTAAAAGACTAAAAAAATTGACTCAAGTCTTGTGAAGGTGACTCCGTATTTTCAAATATCCCATATCAAGTCAAACATACATTTAATGGAGTGGACCATGGTTATTAAACCTTCGGGTTAACTCGTAAACCCTTTTAAGTTTATGAGCAAGTTATTACCCCACGAGTTAACTTGTGCGTAGAATTTTTCTAAGAAAACTCGGTAGAGTCGTGTGTAGACTCGATAGACTCAATTCAAACTTGCGAGTTTGACGTGAGTGAACAAGTGTGGAGGAAAAACAAAAAACGACACTTACTTAGATCATTTGGTAATGTGGGCTTGTCTTCTTTGGAAGTGTGGATCTGTGTTTTTTAGCCTCAATTTTTCATCGTTGTTCATGCAACTTGTGACAGTTCATCGCTGCTACAAGTCGCGCTCGTTGTTGATGGCATTATTGTTTGCGTGTATCTTTGTTCGTCGTCGTTCCTATTCATGGTCATCTTCGCTATTATACATTACCACTATTGTTTGTGCGCATCTCCAATCATTTTCGTTGTTGTTCTCCAACCCCTTTCTATTTTGTTAGGCATCAAGTTTTTTTGTTAAACTTTTTTAACCTATTTATCCTTTTTCCTTTTTTTTTGTAATGATTATTTTATATGCAAAGGTTAAAATTTAAAAATGTTAGTAAGTGTTTCAAATTCTTCTAAAGCCAATGTAACTAGATCCTCACTTCCACCTATAAGTAAAAATGCAATAGGAAATAAGACAAATATTGGGTGAAAACATAAAGTAGATATTATAAATAATAAAAACAAATAAAATGTAATTATTGCTCATAAATATTCAATGGAGAAAATTTTTGTTAAATTGATATTTTATATTAAATAGACTCTTACAAGTCTACGAGTCGAGTTCACGAATCGAGTATACGGACCTCTCACAAGTCTAGCTACGTAGACTCTTTAATCTAATAATCTTGGAATGCACACCTATCTATCTTAAATACAAGTCGTAATTGCTTAAATAAAAATTAAAATCATTATTTATATCCTTTCTTTAAGTTGTATAACTTCTTCACACTTAGCATTGAAAATGATCTTTGTACAAATAGCAAAATAATGATATTCAATTTAGAAATTGAGTAATATTCTTTTTTCAATTTTGACCGTTAGATAACAAATGATAATAAAAATAACAATTCACAAAGTACATGATAATAAAACATGATAATAAACAATACAAAGTAAAATTATAATTTCGATGTATGTTGATCTCTTGGCAAGTGTACTAATAATCAACTGTAGTACAATAATTTTTTAGTAAGAGTGTCGATCCCACAAGGAATACGTTCAATTAAAATAGATAATTTATCTCAATTGGCATATATACAAATATATTCATTTTATTCATAATTGATTGTTATAATTTATACTAAGTTTGCATGAAAGTAATATAATGACAGTAGAATAGTTAAAAAAAGTTTAATAAGAGAAGTTGGGATTGAATTTCATCTATCTCACTCGTTTATAATCTGGATGAATATAAACATATAGCATATGAAATTACCAATATTGATGCACCACACAATAATTATTTATATTGATTCCTCACGTATAAAATTCATAAGATCAGTCCCCTGAATATCAATTCCTCACATATCCAACAAACTGTCCAACATTAAATTCAAGTATTATAAACAATTGATATACTGAAATATATTCCTAGCATCACAATACATCAAGTATTTTTTTCCATATCAGGTTTACAAAAATACTTCCCAGTCATGTCTAAAAATCACACTCAATAATCTGTTCATTGGATAAAATTAAGCATTAAAAACAGAACAGAAATACCAACATTGAATAAAAATAGAAAAGTTATATATTAATATCATCGGATTACATCCAAGTTTGAATCGATTACATTCAATTCCAAGAGAAAAGATTAGGTACTCATGTTAACCATTAAAATTCTAAGAGCCTCTTTGAGTTATAAATTGCAGTGCCCAATTTCTTTTTCCTCCCCCCTTTTTTCACCTTTTGACTCATGATATATAAATATTGCACAAGTTCTCGCTTAAGCCAATTGATTATTCCCTAAGCCAGAAGGTACTTTATAGTGAAAAAAGGTACTATTTGCTTGAGCTAAACTATTCTCGCTTAAGCGAGAATGACACCCAAAATTGATAAATTTCTGAACGAATCTCGCTCAGGTGAGGTCTGTGTCGCTTAGGCGAGAATGGTGCAAGAAATGATATTTCTCTGGGTAGCGTTAGTTTAGGAGAAACCATTTTAACTTTTAAGCGAGTTGTGACATAATTTCCTTTCTTTTTTCTCTATTACTTATTTCTTTTTACTCTTTTAAGTTCTTTCCTCCTTCTGTTTACTTGAAGAATACACAAAATAAGGATCAAATGATTTTGTTTTAAAAAAAAACTTGGAAACATATGATTGAATTTCATATTTCTTAGATTAAGGAAAATTAATACCAAATAAACACAATTCAAAACAAATGTGTAAAAATTCATATGCAATTTTGCTTATTTTTGGCACTTATCAATGTACCTATATGTTTATAATCTTTTTGTAATTTGGACATATAATGATAACAACAATAAGAACAAAAATGAGAATAAGAATAATAATATAGAAATGACAGAAGTGAATACAATAATATATATATATATATATATATATATATATATATATATATATATATATATATATATATCACTTATCAATGTATCTATCTATTTATAATCTTTTTGTAATTTGGACATGTTGGATAATAATATCAATAACAAAAGCGATAATAAGAATAATAATATAGAAATGACAAAAGTAAATATAATAACTAATATATAGAAAACAGTGAATGAGTAAGTATAAAAAAAATGAGGATGTTCAACGTAATTTGAAAATTCAAATTTGAAACGTTAATCATGTGGAGAAAATAATAAGACAAAGTTTTTTAAAAATAATAAAATATTATTATTTTTATGTATATAGTTCCTTATTGACATGTGAAACACTTCAAAAATGACCATTTTAGTAAAATATGATATAAAAAACTGAAATCTTTTATCCAAGTAAAAGCAGCTATATTTGACCCAAATGTAAATCCTAAGTAAAGTCAAAATTATGAATTATTAAACCTTCAATTTTTACTTTACATATGTTTAAGGTTGGGATTTCATCAGTCTAAAAATCCTAAATCAATGTTACCAAGATAAATGAAGTATAAGTAGGAGAAAGTTTTTCTGAAAAACCCTAAATCGATGACAACGAAAAGAGTTACACAAAATCGTGTTTGTAGGTTACTTGTGGGTTTATGTTTCCAATTTAGCCCATTTTTAAAATCCTAAAGCGAGATTGAAAGCAAAAGTTTGTAAGAGAAAAAAACGACAAAAGATGAAAGTGGGAACCATGCGTTATGAGATTAGAGTGTCAGATTTGAGATATGAGATTTCAGGCTGATGGATGAGATTAGTGTGAGATGTGTGATGGTGAGATAGAGTGGAATAGAGGCATGAGGTCTAAAGAAAATAAAATAAAATGCATGAGGTGTGTGAGAGAGAAGGAGACATGTTTTTTTTTTTTTTGCTGTAATGCATTACATATTGACATGTGGCCTTTTTTTTCTGGTAAGTAGTAAATTTTGCAAATAATTTCTTTTTTACATTTTTTATTTGAAATTTTCTACTTGAGACACGTAACAAAAGTTTCTCCTTGAGATTTCCCTCTATTTGTATATAATATAGATGAGTATGCACTTTTTGGAATATCGTTATCCATGTTGTTCCTAATGAGAGTGATTGAGTATATTACACACGAAGGTGTGGAGGGAAGTGATGGAATAGACATTGGAGGAGAACGAGTGGAACAAGTAGACGAAACGCAAAACGTTGAGAGAAGTGACGGAACAGAAAGGGAAATGTAATGAATCTATTGGTGGTCCTTTGTATATTATTGTTTGAGATCCATTCTTTCGAAAAATGTTGAGAATGGTTTTCTGGATTGTTATATTGAACTTCCCAAAAGCTTTTTGAAAATGTTTATTGAATCAACTTTTAAAAAATATTTACGTAAACTGATTAAGCAAAATTTTCATATTGACCTTTTCAAAATTTGTTTAGAAGCGTTACAAAATTAGTTTTCTTTAATATTTTCAAAAAACTGATTCTGAAACATTTTAAAAAAACTCTCGAAAAGGTGAATTTGGAATTTTTTTTTGAGAATATCTATCCAGAACCTATTTATATTAAGGGTAATATTATATTTTAGATGAATATGGGATGTAGGAAGAAACACCTTTGTTAGGGCTAGGTTGGGCCTAATACATAACAGGGTGCTGTTGGGTGAAATGGGCTATTTACAGAGAAATCTATGCATTTCTTTAGACAGAAAGATAGATAGATGGGTTGGTGCGATGTATATGACTTCAAAATGAAGCCACCTAAGTTGATCCACATAGCGTGGCCCACTTTCACGGCTATAGTCATAATATTTTTCCCTTCTAACTTACACTTAAGTAATATTTATAATAAATAGAAATCCTCTATAATAATTATAAAAAAGAAACTTAGAAATATAAATCAATTTCAGAATCCACTTTAAAAAATTACTTAACTTTTTTATGTAACATTTTAAAATGTAAAGCATGTCAAGTGGTGGTTGGTTGGTTGGTGCGTTGATTGTGGGATGAAAATAATCAGAATATATAACATAAATATCTGGATCACATATTCTCAATCAGCTAGTGAGTTTCATACGATGAAAAAGAAAAGAAAAAGAGGTTAGGGAAATAATAAATAAATCTAATTTAAACTATTAACTTAATTTGTCCTATATTAATAAGCTTATATAAAAAATTATTATTATTTTTATTTAATCTTTCCCAAAATAACTGATACTTTATCGAATATCTAAATCGATCATAATCAAATATCTCATAATACTAAGATATCTAAAACACCACTTAATTATGATATTCACAATAAGTCCAACCATTCTTTTCACTAAATTCACTCACGTTCTACTTATTTTCTCACTAAAATACTTACTTGAACACTAAATAGTCTTTTGCAAAAATTTCACTGCCCTATTATTGAAGAGAACCACTTTTCCAATTTCAGTAACAAAATTATATTTAATAAAATAATAAAAATATTATTTTATTAAAATATTTATTAAATTAATATGATTTAAATTTTAAAATACATTAGTTTCTAAACTTTATTATTTAAAATTTATTTTTCTTTATTCTTTATTTTTTAAAACGCACAAAAATATCAAATGATCAATTGATCCAATATTCCAGACTCTACACACAAGTTTTAGCCGGTTTGCATAGTGATTTGGGTCCGACTAGATTCGCTTCGAACCTCTTTCCCTCCGTTTCTCTCTCTCTATACATATTAAATACAAAAATATTTTTATTTTAAAATATATTATTATTATTATTATTATTATATTTTCATATTATACATTTTAAATCATCATACTTACATCTAGTAAGTTATGGTAAGAATATCATTGAAATAATTAAAAGAATTAAATTTTTAAGTATAATTTTAACAAATCTCATACTATGATCATGTTATAACTTACTTAAAAAAAGTTTTATTTATTTATTAATTTTAAAAGTAACTTTTTTTAAATAAATTAAAAAATTATTTAATAATTTTAGTTTGAAAAGATAAAAAATAATATTAATAAAAATGTAAAATTATGAAAAATGATTTTAATTATTTAATAACAAAAACAAGTTATATAATATAATATAATACAATATCAATACAAATTAATATTAAGGAAAAAATATAAAATAAATTGTATGTTTTGATAACAAATTATATGACAAAAAATATTAATAAAAACGTAAACTAACGAAAACAGAAAAACAAAATAAAATACATGTTTTTATATATTTTGATTTTCTGAACTTTTAAAAGAGTGAAAAAATATTTTGAAAGATAAATAAATAAAGAAACTTAAATTGGAGTGAAAAAGGCCTAAACCCTGTTAGCCTATCTGTTGAGTAAAACAAAAAACCCAACAAATAAATTCCTTTGATTTGCGAGTTGGTAAACCCTAGTGTTAGTGTGTAGACACCAGTGACCATCGGATTCATCATCAGAGACTCAGAGCAGAACCGAAGCGAAGGAAATGGATCTGGCTATCATTCTGCAAGCTGCTCTGAGTCCGAATCCCGATGAACGGAAGGGCGCTGAGCAGAGGTTGGATGAGATGCAGTACGCCCCACAGCATCCGGTCAGCCTCTTCCAAATCATCGTCGACACCAACCGCGATATGGCCGTTCGACAAGTTGCCGCCATCCATTTCAAGAACTTCATCGCCAAGAATTGGTCTCCCGATCACCACAGCACAATCTCCGTCTCACCCTCCGACAAAGAAATTCTTCGGAATCACATTCTCCTCTTTCTCCCTCAACTTCCTCCTCTCCTGAGGTACTCTAAAATGCTGTGCTACACATGAAACTCTTCTTTCCATTATTTCTCATCTCATCGTCTTCGTATAATTGTACTTTACTACAGGGTGCAGCTCGGTGAGTGCCTCAAAACAGTTATCCATTCGGATTATCCGGAGCAGTTTCCTCATCTTCTGGACTGGATCAAGCATAACTTACAGGATCAACAACAAGTCCACGCCGCTTTGTTTGTGCTGCGGATTCTTTCTAGAAAATACGAGTGAGTGTGCATGTGTTTCACTCCTTCTCCATATTATCGCGTAAGAAGAGCCAACGATCGCTTGCAGTAATCCTCTCACGCTACCTTTGCAGGTTCAAGTCCGATGAGGAGAGGACGCCTGTTTATGGTGTTGTTCAGCAGACGTTTCCTCTGCTCCTCAATATTTTTAACGCCTTCATCCAAATTGCTAATCCCTCAATCGAAGTTGCAGACTTGATCAAGCTTATCTGTAAAATATTCTGGTCCTCCATCTACGTATGTTTTTTTCTCCCTTTCTCTTCAACCAACGGGAAAAAGAACGAGGGAATCGCAGCCTCTTTTACCGTTAAAATAGCATTATTATTTTCAGTTGCCTTACTTGTTTTTATGCTTTTCTCCACTTGACTGCTCATAATTGACCAATGCGATTCTGTGTGCATTGGTTTGACTTATTCAGTTGGAGGTTCCAAAGCTTTTGTTTGATCAGAATGTATTCAATGCTTGGATGGTGCTGTTTTTAAACGTGTTAGAGAGGCCTGTTCCATTGGAAGGTCAGCCTGCCGATCCCGAGCTTCGCAAGTCATGGGGTTGGTGGAAGGTAAAAAAATGGACAGTTCACATTCTAAATAGGCTCTATACTCGGTATGTTTGAGGTTGTGAAATTAAGTTGGTTAATAATTATTACCTTACCTGTTCAGTGATTGATTCTATTCTACTTGTATTTAAACTACCTTGTTACAGATTTGGTGACTTGAAGCTGCAAAACCTGGAAAACAAAGCCTTTGCCCAAATGTTTCAGAAGCATTATGCTGGTAAGATCCTGGACTGCTACTTAAGTCTGCTGAATGTCATTCGAGTTGGTGGCTATTTACCAGACAGAGTTATCAACCTGGTTCTTCAGTATCTAAGCAACAGGTTATCATTGATTATTTTATGCTCATTTATTTGTGTATAGGTGTGTTCTCTTCAACATATTCTTATTTAAGAAGGGATATGCATATTCTGTTAAGGCATTTTTGTGAAATAAGCTTGCATGTCTCGATTATGAATTGGTATATGTTTGTCATTAATTAGTTCTCTCAACTGATGTATAGTGTATTGTTGTTATTGGGACGTTTGAGCTAAGCTTCCGAACCACTACCTCCGTCTCTTTACTAGTTCACTAAAGTTAGAGAAAGTTGCCTAATGTTGTTAGTAACATTGAATTTGCATACAATTCGTACTATTTTTCCAGCATAACTCTTGAAATTATTGCCACTCATCATTTCTTTCTGTCCATTTAATTAATTAATATTTGCTAGTCATCTTTAGCAATCCTCAAATGAGACCAGGCCAATAGCCCAAGGGTTGATCTCCCTAGATATAAAACTCTGGAGTTTGGGTTGAAATTACAAACCAAAAAAAAGTATTAACTACTAATGTTAGTAAACCCGCGTAATGGTGATCTTGATATTTATGAAATATAAATTCATCCTCACAATCAAATACAGCGATAGTTTGGCCTTTAAACCTATGGCTTCTTGAAGTGTATGTAATCCATACCCATCTCAAGTCTTGACATATCTTTGATACCCTCATCCCTCCTTTCTGAGGTCTTCACTTTGCGTATCTTGAGAATATTAGAATTTTTGTTGAATGCTGTTATTTGCTAATGAGTTTTAAGAATATTAATGTTTCTAGAATTAATTTAGTTTTCTGAAATTTTTATCATGTGCAGTATTTCGAAGAATAGCATGTATGCTGCACTGCAACCTCGGCTTGATGTTCTTCTTTTTGAAATAGTTTTCCCTCTTATGTGCTTTAATGACAATGATCAAAAGCTTTGGGATGAAGATCCACATGAATATGTAAGAAAAGGCTATGGTAAGTCTTATTGAAATGTGTGACATTGACATGAAATTTCAAGGAATCACATTCGTACTGCTTATAGCTTCTAATTCTTTATAACAGACATTATTGAAGACTTGTATAGTCCCAAAACTGCTTCCATGGATTTTGTGAGTGAATTGATTCGAAAACGTGGGAAAGATAATCTCCACAAGTTTATACAATTCATGGTTGAAATTTTGAAAAGGTAAATTTGTTGCTTTCTGTTAAATTAGAGGAATTATGGAGACAGTGTTATAATTAGGTTTTCACTTTATTAGGTATGATGAAACACCTGCAGAATACAAACCCTATAGACAGAAAGATGGTGCTCTTCTTGCCATTGGAGCACTTTGTGACAAATTGAAGCACACTGAGCCGTACAAATCGGAGCTTGAGCATATGTTAGTTCAACATGTCTTTCCTGAGTTCAACAGTCCGGTTGGCCACCTTAGGGCCAAGGTACCATGTCCAATATATAGTTTATGATTGCATCTTATTACATGCTGGCCATTTTCACTCTTTGCCTTTTCTACTTTTTGTCACAAAAACAGGATGTTTTTAGAAAAGGCTAAGTTTGCATTGCACAATACAGAATACCCATACTAAAAGCAGCTGTAGTTTGATGTGCAATTGCCCATGTATAATGGTGTTTTGGAGGTTGAAGATATGCAAAAATCAAGAGATAACACTTTTTCATGAGCATAGTTATTATTTATGGCATGGTTGGTGTAAAGCACTCTTCTCTTGGTTCCACTTGGCAGCGATGAAGGGATGAGAGTAGACTCTTAATCCAAGAATGCTGAAAAGGGAAATTGAAAGTGATAATCTTTTCAGTTTCTTCTGTTGTAGGAAAAACAGAGAAAGTATGGTTTTAAAACTTTATTATAAATGTAGTGTTAGAGGAGAAGATAATGCAAATATAACATTTATTGGTTGCAAGTAAATGTATACTATGAAAATGTCATCTTTTTACTTTCCTAACAATACTTCCACATGTTTGGGTTTTGAGGCTCTATTGAAGAACTAATCCCTTCTCTCCATTCCTCTATCATTTTAATATGCAGTGAATCCAGGGAATGATGCAATTTGTTCTAAATAGCTTATCTATAACCAAATAAAACATTACTGTCACAATTTAATATTTATGTTTGTTGGTGCAGATTAATTAAAATCTGAACCAGACATCAATAATGAATTTTTCAATTTCTATTCTTGCTAATTTTGGCTATGCATTGACTTTCTGTGAAAAATAGGCTGCATGGGTTGCAGGACAATATGCCCACATTAGCTTCTCAGATCAGAATAATTTTCGGAATGCATTGCAGTGTGTTGTAGGTGGAATGCGAGATCCTGAACTTCCTGTTCGCATTGATTCTGTTTTTGCTTTGCGTTCTTTTGTCGAGGCTTGCAAAGGTGGTTAATAATTTTTGTTCTATTTTGATTTTAATAAATCTTTCTAAAGCTTACAATAATTATGCTTATTTTTCAATTCTGTGTTGATGCAGATTTGAATGAAATTCGACCCATTCTCCCTCAACTCCTTGATGGTATGTGGATGCAAAAGAAAAAAAAAAAATTCTGTACTTTTTACATATATTATTTGGCTTGGTGTGTGGGTGTAACTGACAAAAAATATATCCAGAGTTCTTCAAACTTATGAATGAAATTGAGAACGAGGACCTTGTATTTACCTTGGAGACTATTGTGGACAAGTTTGGGGAAGAAATGGCACCTTATGCACTTGGGCTGTGCCAAAATTTGGTAATATACATTTTTAAACATTTGTATTTGCCAATAAAGTTGTGCTTTCTTTAGAGACCCAGTATACTACTTATGTATAATAACATTGCCATTTTCTATTTTGCAACAGGCAGCTGCCTTTTGGAGGTGCATGAACACTGCTGAAGCTGATGATGAAGCTGATGATCCAGGTGCTCTTGCGGCTGTTGGTTGTTTGCGTGCTATTAGCACGATACTTGAATCAGTGAGCAGTCTTCCTCACCTCTTTGTTCAATTTGAGCCAACCTTGCTTCCCATTATGCGAAGAATGTTAACAACTGATGGTCAAGGTATTTCCCCCTATGAATCATGTTTATCTTGATGACTTTGAGGATGTCTTTCCCCCCTCTTGTAAATGTCTTCTTGTATGTGTCTACGTGTACACATTTATTAAAGCAAAGGTGAATCTATTTTATGGTTTGGACCATAGTGTTACACATTTACCTGTGGGATGATTATATGCTTGGGGTTTTACTGTTAAAAATAATCTAATGAGAGCATTTTAGATGCTCTCAACTATATTTGAAGAATATCAAGTGATTATAAGCACTCCCATGTTGACTTTTCTGGACAGCTGTTTTTTTTTTTTTTTTTAACTTTGTATGGAATTGTATGCTTCAGTTTGTGTTAAAATAATGTGATGTTGAGAAGAACTTAAGCTGGTTTAACTTGCACTTTCCACTTCAGTTTTCATATGAGATGTGCATTTCTGTGTTGTTAGATTCTGTTAGGAAGGTTATGGTTCTGAAATTTTAATTTCACTTTGTTGCTTGTATTCATGTCAATTTCCTCCTTGTAAATGCAAGCAGAGGTTTTTGAAGAAGTTTTGGAGATTGTATCTTATATGACTTTTTTCTCTCCAACAATATCCTTGGAAATGTGGAGTCTTTGGCCACTAATGATGGAAGCACTAGCAGATTGGGCAATTGACTTTTTCACAAGTATGGTTCTCAGCTACATTTTGGCTACAATTCATTTCAATTTCTGTTTTGCTCTACAATAGTCAAGCACATAGTTTGGATCATATCTTGGTTGACCTTTTATACATGCTAACATGAAGCTAGAGTTGTTTTGGTGTCAGCTAGTAGAATTAAGTATAAACTTAGCTAAGCAAATAATGGAATATCTTGGTGGTTTAATAAAATGGGTTCTATTGTGGAACTTACATCTATGCTTTTGGAAGGCGAGGAACATCTGTAGTTTCAATTATATGTATTGGTTATTTTGTCCACATATAGTACCCCAACTTTTAAATTGGTGTGTGTGCATATATAATTTGCAACTGTAGTTTTGCATTTTCTTTGTATTTATTTGGCTAGTGTCTTCTACAGATATTCTGGTTCCTTTGGACAATTATATTTCAAGGGGAACTGCTCATTTCCTTACTTGCAAAGAACCAGACTATCAACAGAGTCTGTGGAATATGATTTCATCGGTAAGTTAGTTATCTTTACCTTATTAGAATTAGTTCAGGGATCACTTGTTAAGAGGTTTTACGTTAAAAATGCATTTTTATATTTCCTCTATCTTTGTTCATATGAATCTAATTTTTATTTCACATTGCAGGTTATGGCAGACAAAAATATGGAGGACAATGATATTGAGCCAGCTCCGAAGCTAGTTGAAGTTTTCCTTCTGAACTGCAAAGGGCAGGTTGATCAATGGGTTGACCCATATATCAGAATTACTGTTGAACGCCTGCATCGAACTGAAAAATCACATTTGAAATGTCTTCTGATGCAAGTGGTAAGGGGTTATGAGGATCCATATTGATACACATCATGATGAATGAGATAATTTGCCTCTGTTACTTCCTTAAATACAAAACTTTGACATGATCAATAACTGGATTTTCTGTTTAGTCATTATTTGAGAATAATGTCATGGCTCAGTCATGCCAATAAAACTACTATAATGGGATAGTGGATTGCATGATGAATACTATAAGAATAGCTTCAGGTCATCTGTTTTGAGTTTGCCAAACTTCTCAATGATGGAGAAGGACATCATAATGAACCTTCCTTCTAAGTGAAAATAACTTTTGCAGATTGCAGATGCGTTTTACTACAATGCAGCACTGACTCTCACCATACTGCAAAAGCTAGGTGTTGCATCTGAAATCTTCAATCTTTGGTTTAATATGTTGCAAGAAGTGAAAAAGAATGGCCTGCGTGCTAATTTCAAGAGGTCTGTATTTTCCTGCCTCTTCACCATCCCCCTTCACTTTGCTTCTATGTTTTTTTGTAGCAATGGAAGTTGTGTGACAATTTCTAGATCTAATAATAAGCTTACGATATTCTTTATGCAGGGAACATGACAAGAAAGTTTGTTGCCTTGGTTTGACATCATTACTTGCACTTCCGACTGGTCAATTGCCTGGAGATGCTCTTGGCCAGGTGTTGCGGGCCACTCTTGATCTTTTGGTTGCATACAAGGATCAAGTTGCAGGTCTTTATGTCATCTTTTCTCTGTAACTATGATATTGCAGACTTGCAATTGCATGTTCATCAGTAGTAGACTCACTTTTTTGTTTTAATTTGATGAGATTTATGATCGTCTAATTCTTCGCAATTGCACTTTCTCTGCAGAAGCTGCAAAAGAGGAAGGAGCTGAAGATGATGATGATATGGATGACTTTCAAACTGATGATGAAGATGAGGATGGAAATGGTTCTGACAAGGAAATGGGAATTGATGCTGAGGATGGGGATGAAGCTGACAGTAGTAAATTTAGAAAGTTGGCTGAACAGGTTTGTGAATACGAAACCTAAGTTCCATTTGTATGCATGTATTAATTCAATAACTGAATAATGGAATTTGTGTCTTACATGTTTATTCTAGTGGTTCACAATTTGATTCTGGAAACTTGATTAATTGTAGAACATTATTTATTTTTTTGCTTTTTGCAAAGCAAGCTAGTTATAAAACAAAATTGGGAGCAGTTATTTTTCAGTGGGTAAGATATTTAATTTTAGACGTTATTCATGTGTAAAGACAATTAGAGCATCAAATGTTTAAGTAATTCATGGCTTTCTATAAAGTGAAATGTAAAATATATTAATTTTTAGTCATTTCGTATATTAATTTCATAATTTTTTGTTTTATTGGCATAAGCTATTGATTAGTATTAAAATAAGTCGATACATTTCAGTGATTCAATATAAATGTGAAATAATGTAACTTGCAACTGTGTTGCATAAAGTGATATTCAGCCCGTAGAGAATTTACTATGTAGAAGTGTTCACTAAATTGTTTTTAACCATAAACAGCAGTTTATTTTATTGTATCTTTTTGAATTTTTAATTCTTATTGTCTGTTTACAATGTCACCCGAAGACAAAGACATTTAGGCCCAACGATGAGGATGATGATGATTCAGATGATGACTTTAGTGATGATGAAGAGTTGCAATCCCCAATTGATGATGTGGATCCTTTTGTTTTCTTTGTCGATACAATGAAAGGTATGCTGATACTGCCCCTTAAAACATGTTAGAAGTTTCTTCAGTGCCCCTTTATTGTTGTCTGACACAAACATAAATTTGCCTGTAGTGTTGCAATCATCAGATCCATTGGGGTTTCAAAACCTCACCCAGACACTCGAGTTCTCTTATCAAGCTCTTGCAAATGGTGTTACACAGCATGCTGAGCTGAGAAGAGGAGAGATTGAAAAGGAAAAGTTAGAGAAGTCATCAGCTCTCACGGAATCTTAAGATCGTGCGTGTATATTGTTGGTAAGAGAAGCAGATGGTTACGAATTTATCCAAGGCATTTGTTGGCTGAGTGGTCCTAATTGGTATTGTGAGCTTTGAAGGGTTTGCAGGTTTGATATTGATAGGGTGAGTTTAGTGCACTGACTTCAGAGGATGTGGATTCAGGAGTTTGGTGCCTCGGCCTATCCATTGGATGAGTGACCATTCTCCTCATTGTCTACCCTTTCAAGTCTCTATATTTTGTTTGAGTTGACAATTACGGTGTTTCCAATGTATGGGAACCATTGTGTGCTCTTGGTTTAGCGCGGCAATGGCTTGATAATGCTACTTCTTTGGCGTTTTTCTGCTGTCACATAGACAGGTAATCTACGGTCGCCAATGATGGGTTGGTTCTGTTGGTAATATTTGGTGAGGAATAGTTGATAATTCATTTTTTTGTATTTTTAAGTTATTTTTGGTTATATAAAAATTTTGAGTCGAAAGTAAAACAGTTTTGGGCGTTGTAAAACACTTTTATCCATTCTTTATCAATATTTATAATTTTTTTTGTGTACAAGTTTTTAACTTACAACCTTTCCATTCAAACTGACCTCATCTTTGTGGCTTAGTGTGTTTTTCCTAGTAGTTAAAAAATTGGATATTTTTATTGTAAAGTACTTCTATAAGAATAGAACAAAACCTTGAAATCATTTTTATTATTATGAGATGATATTTTACACACAGAAATAGAAATGTGTTATGTGTGGATTTCAAATATGCTATATGTTTATATTTCATAATTCGGTAAATAATATTTCCAAATATATACAGAACTCTTCAACTCTCAACAAAGATTTTAATATTTCAATAATGAATATATAAATAAAATATTTATAAGATTCCCACCATTTAGAAAAATCAATTATTCATGAGAATAATCTAGATAAAGTTTGTGAAATTCTAATTTGACTTATTGAAATAATTAACTTTAATTTTAAATACGTTTTTATTCCCGTATATTTTAGGTACATTTATTCTTAGTCTTTTGAGTTTAAAAATAATATTTTTAGTCTCTGAATGAAAAAATAAAAAGATTTTTAATCCTTAAATGTTGCTAATATTTTCATTTATATGATTTATAATTACAAATTGTTTATGTAACAATCTATTCCAAAATTTTACATTTTTACGGATGTTTATTTTTCATTCAAATGTTTATAACACGTATAGGACGAAAAACTGTAACGTGTTTTCGTTTTTTTTTTCTTTCCAAATCGTATGCTCTAAATATTATCAATTTTATAATTGATGGAAAAAACCTCAATTTTAAAACGTTAATTTTAAAAAACTAAAAATAACCTGAAGTTATATATCGAGTTTGAGTTTATTTACATGATTAAAGGGTGTTTCTACATTTTAAAATATTAATCACATTAGTTAATCAACTCAACAAAAGTATTTCTTCTAAAGCAAATATGAACTACACTTTTTTTTTTTGTTATGTTCAAACCCATGATTGCTAGAGCAAGTAATAGGTAATATTGATTATTTTTATTGGTTATCCGAGGAATGAGATTAGTTTCCAGATAGATTTAGAAAATTTTGTTGTAGGAAAGAAAAAGCTATGTAAATATTCTTTAATATCAAACATTTTTCTTCATCTAAGCTTTCTCATTTTTTATTATTTTAGTTTCATCATAACTTTCCTAATTTTTTCTTTATTTAAACTAATTTGACCATGCACAAATTTAATGAAGATATTTTGTGATTTATTAAAGTATAATGGTTAATTTACCTCATTCTTGAATTCAATTTGGTGTTTTATATCTCTTAGAAAGTTTAACTTAACCATTTATATTTTAGATTTAAACAATACTAATTTGTTTTGGCACACATAATTATCATAACATCAATATTAACCTCCACAACAGTATTTAAAATTACAATAATCAAAGTTATACGAGTTTACACTAACTTAATAAAATCGAAACATGGAAAATTAGGGAAAATAATATTTGAGTGAACTTCTAGAGTTGAGAACAGTTTGAGAGGTACATGGATTCATTGTATTCCGTGTGGAAAACTTTTTTTTCGAGTATTTAAGGCAATTGAATGTCTTGTATTTGAAATTCATTACTTAACTGGAATGTGTTATATCTGATAAAAAGAAAACCTGAATGTGTTTGGACATCTACGAAGACCAAAGGGAAGCAACATTGACTTGAGAAGAGAAGCGAAGTGGAAGTGCAAGATGGAGTTCGACGCTGATGATATCTTCAGAGACGACGAAGACGACGCCGAAGCTCAACTCTCGCTCCTCGTAAACTATTTTCTCTCACTTTCTCTTTTTCTTTTTCCCTTTTGTTTCTGTTCTGTTTAACATGAAGACCAACAAAAAACCCTTGTATCAGGAAAATGAGTCGAGCAAAGAATACGTTGTTTACCTGGTCGATGCTTCACCTAAAATGTTCAACACCATTTGCCCTGCGGTTAATCCTCTTCTTCATTTATCGCTATTCATTTATTTGATTACTTTTTATTTTTTCGCGTTTGCGAAACTGTCTATCCATGGCACTGGCAGGAAGAAGAGCAGGAGGTTGAAACTCACTTCCACATTGCTATCTCTTGTATATCTCAAACACTAAAGACTCAAATCATTAACAAATCCTACGACCAAGTTGCCATATGCTTTTTCAATACTGTACGTTTCACTCACCACTTCTTGCTTCTTCTTCACGACAATAAAGTGGGAAAAAACCGTAAGTAATTAGGTTTCTTATAAGACAGCACCGTGACAAAGCTTGGCTTTATTCTTGACGTGTGTGGTAGAAATTATAAAATAGAAGACTAGATTTCTGACTTTCAATTATATAAATCTTAAACCCTAAACTTCATAGATGCTGCACTCCAATTAGATTTGAAGTTTCACCTTGCCAACTCTGTAATATGCGATGTCGTTAATGAAATCCTTCATTGTGCATATTAGTAAGGTAAAACTCCCATTCTGATTGGAGAACAACACTTATGCTCCTCTAACTAAGATTTACATTCTCTCTCATTTTACCCATTTGTTATTTACTTAATCTTTGCAGAGGGAGAAGAAGAATTTACAAAACTTAAACAGTGTTTTTGTTTTTACTGTTCCGGAAAGAGAGTTTCTAGACAGGCCAACAGCAAGGCTTATTAAAGAATTTGACCAGTTAGAGGGTAAGTTTTCGGGCTTTCTTGCTGTGGTGGTGGATATAGACAACCATTTTGGTGGACCTTATTTATCCTAAAATATCTTGTAGTCTTCCCCTTTTCAAAAGAGATGACATCTAACTTCTTGTTGTACTCTTTTTAAATTTGTTATTTTTTGGTCCCATCAGTACTGACAAGATGATTAATGTTTTGGCTTGCTGACTGACTGTCTTTCAATCTTATGTTGCTTAAGTTAACTGCATGATATTGTATGAACATGTGCAAGATATTGTATACCTGATGCAAATTTTCTTCTTTTGAAGTCTTGAAACTTCTGAAGATTCTTATTGCTTTTTTTTTTTTTTTTGAAGCTGTTACTAGGTTTTGGAATGATTTTAGGTTAATGAAATGGTGTTATTCTGGCTCTTATGACTGGCAGAGAAAATTACGGGGGGGGGGGGGGGGGGGATTTAAAGTTGAAGAAAAAGTAAAGCAGTGAATGTTAATTAACCCTATGATTATATTGGTTATGTCTGCTAAAAACACATTATTAGGATAGGTTGCATCTATTTGAATCCTTATAAGCTTAAGTATAGGATGAAATGCTATTTTCCATATGAAGTGTATTACGTGGATAATTATACTTTTAGTAGGATTAGTATTTGATTCAGAATCTGTCTTGTTTTGTATATCATGTATTTTATAATTCTGAGGCTATTGTTTGTTCAACTCTTCTCTAGAATCATTTTCAAAAAATGTTGGAAGCCAGCATGGCATTGTGTCTGAAACTCGAGAAAATTCTCTATACAATGCTATCTGGGTGGCTCAAGCACTTCTTCGTAAAGGGTAATATATAGGCTATGGATGATACACACATTACTTACAGTCATTCTACGTGATTATTGTTTACTGATAATGGGACAAATTATACCAGGTCAGCAAAGACAGTTGATAAACGCATACTTTTGTTCACAAATGATGATGATCCTTTTGGGCATGTAAAAGGGGCTGTAAAATCAGATATGATAAGAATGACCCTGCAGAGAGCTAAAGTACCAATTTGATATGCGTTTGTTTACAGCATAGATGGTAAAACCATAAAGTTTGAAGAATGCAAGTGGTTCTGAATTACTTTTTTTGGTTTATGAAGGATGCACAGGATCTTGGACTTTCTATTGAACTTCTTCCCTTGAGTTTCCCTAATGAAGTGTTCAAAGTATCTCAATTCTATGCTGTATGTCTACACATCTTTGGCATATATTTGTTATGCTCCTCCCTCTCAAAACTTATTCTCTAAATTGATTCTGATTATATATTTTTTCCATACTATTTGTGAATTGTATATCTTTTAGGATTTGATTGGGTTGGAAGGAGATGATCTTGTTGACTTTATGCCAGCAGCAGGAAACAAGTATGGTATCCTATTTATGATGTTCTCTGACTCATTTCTCCCATGTTTTGAAATAGGCATTCTACTTTTTCTTATATGCTTCTGAAACATTAAGTATCAGGCGCATAAATTGTTGTTTAGTTGGGATAGTGAGCTTGGAACTTTATCCTGCCTTTTGTCTATTTTTAGATTTTACTTTTCACAAGGTTTATAAAATACAGAGATGTCAGTAAATGGTCCTAAACTTTTGCATTATTGTGGTTCTGAATTCTGATATGTTTTTGCAACACATCTATGTTGAAGCTTGGTTATTATAATAACTTATGCTAAATATATAAAATAATAAGGTATCCTTTATTTTTAAACAATATTAAGAGGATAATAAAAGCCATGGATGGAATCAAAGCGACAGTAGTTTGGTACAGTTCCTACAGGATATCGTTTTATTTCCATTCAGTGTTAAAAATTTGTAGACATTCTTCTCAATTCAATTTAAGGTTCAGTCTTTGGGGGGGGGGGGGGGGATGGGGGTAATTTAGGTTTTGGGGAGGTTCCTGTGTTGGGAAGCTCCTGTTATATATTTTACTTCGACATTTTAATTATCAGTCTGTGACTTATACATCAAGTATAAGTCAAAGAAGAGATATATGGTGATAGGATAATAGGAGCTGGGAGCAGAGTTAGGGGAACCATGGACTCAGGTTGTGGGGAGCCCAACCTACTTGCAACCCATTACCATGTCCCATCCCAACACAGAGCACATTCCTTCAGTAAACCATTGATCAAATTCCTTTGAAAAAGCTGTGAACAGTAGTGTAGATAGTAGTAAAATGTACAGGCAATGGGATCAAGTCTGGTGTAACCTACCGTACAAGCATATGATGGAGGGACATAGACAGGTGTTTTCTATGTGGCTAGCAGTTTGGACCATTACACTGGTGTTTGGAATGACACTTGAGTTACGAGTTAGGTGGAAGTAAAAGAGGAAGAAGATAAGAAGAATACATAGGACACAGAAGCAGAAAAAATAGGAGGATATAGTACAGGAGTTAGTGGTGATTCAACAACACCTCTTGGATTTATTATTCAATGGGAGGCTTTTTTACTTGGCCAAAAAATCTGAAGTTTTCAAGGAGTGGTGAAAAATGTAGATTGTAGTAGTGATGGTTGACAGTGGACCCAATCCTAGCTTCACTTCAGAAAACTTAGCAATGGCACTGAAGGTGCTGGCTATGAGACTCCTCAATTTATGATCCAATTGGGTGATAGACATTAGAAGACAAATGGGCTTTGTAAGCAACTGGGCTTGCAACCGGAGGAGATTGCAACAGTTGAAGATTTTCACGATTTCCTTTGGTTGGTGTTATCCTATTGAGAATTTCATGGCTGGTGACATTTGGAGATATGAAGGTAAGTTGGAAGGCTCAGATAAATCACAATAACCTTTAATCTGCACCAAAAGTAATGGGAGGAAATTTTCCAAGGGCTTTTGCTTGTGCTGTATTCTGAATTTTCTGGTGTCTGTTAAGGATCTAACATAAAACCAATTAGCAATATATAGAATAGTCTAATAGGTATTTAAACTATACCACATGACATGAGGTAGGCGATGTGAAACTTTCAACACGTCTCCTCCAACGAAGTCTGCCGGATCAGACAAAAGGTATTTTAAGAGCAATTTTTTGCTCAAGACAATAACCATAAAGAAGTTAGACTTTGACTCTGATATTATGTTAAGGTTCTAACATAAAATCAATTGGCAATATGTGGAGTAGCTGAATAGGTATTTAAACCATACCACATGACATAAAGACAGGTTATGTGAGACTTCCAAAAGTGTCCATCTACTATATGAGAAGAAGTTAGTTCAGCCTTAAGACAAGTATCAATTACCAATATGACTAGGAAGCAACGAGAATTGCAAGGGTTACTAAGGGAGTTTGTGGTAGTATTTGAAGGGGCCTGTCCCTTCGAGGTCTAGTGACCAATTGATTCCTATTCAATTAAGTACTACCCCTATCAATGTATAGCCATATAGGTATGATACACAAAATGAAGCTGAAAAGTTGGTAGATGAGATGCTGCAAGCAGGGATAATACAGTATAACACACAGACGGGCAGCAGAGAAAACACCATCAGAAAGTCACTCACCAGAAAAAACAAAACCCTACTGCTGGAGAACACTGTTCTAGGTTTTTAAGCGGACAAAAATATGTATTTACGTACAGGCTTAAGGGCTCAAACTACCCATATATAGTAGCAAAAAGGATGCTAGAATCCCCATAATCAAATAGTTAGACTTATGTTGAAAAAACTACCTGCCAAACCATTAAGAAAGATTCAGGTTTAGATGATTTGTCATTTTTTCGACCAGCATGATTTATTACGTGACGTTATGACACTATTTGATTCTCCAATCTTACATTAGGGATACTTCTGTACGATTGACGTGATTTGTCATTTTTCTATATTTTAGTTAGATTTCTCCAATAAAAGATGTGAAATTCATTAATGTGAACCACATATCACAGCAGTCTCTGTTTCTCATTAGTTTTAGGATGAACTCCTAGAGTTGCTTGAAATCTTTACTTCATTGAACAAAACAGCTGATGTTTTCTGATATTATTTTATTTGTATTGCATAGGATTATAATCTTGAGCATCTAGTAGTTAATATTGGATTAAAAACAAGTTGTTTTTTTAATCACAATACAATTTAAGTAAGTTTTTTCAATTTCAGATTGGAGGATATGAAAGATCAGTTAAGAAAACGCATGTTTACGAAGCGCATAGTCAAAAGACTTAAATTCACAATAGTCAATGGGATAACAATTGAACTCAATTCTTATGCTTTAATTCGTCACACTGTCCCTGGTAAGAATTTCACGTCAATTTCTAGCTTGTAAAAGCTACTGTTTTGCATGCTTCATTTTCTTTGTTCTAGTGTTTTGTTTTGTCCTGTGTGACTTCTGCAAAATTTTCCATTGGTCCCGTTAAAGTTTTAACTTGGTAATATATACATATTTTTAGCTTATAGAAGATATTTTCTTTCATAATTCATTTTCTTAGTTCAAGTCTTGGTTACTTTTAAGTTTTAATTTGGAAAATTGTAGCTCATACATTTTTGCTTAAATTATAATGAATGACAATCCATGCTTGTGATGTGTAGGAGCTATCACATGGCTTGATTCTGTTACTAATCGTCCTTTAAAGGTAATGAATTTTATAACCTGAATTTGAAAATAGTCTATTTTCCATGGAATGGTATAACATTACAATTTTAATTTGAGAATTTACTCATCTTGTTCCTTTTGTAGAATTTACATTAGAATGTTATAATGTCCCTTATGAAACTGGACATGATTCTTTTATCCATGATTATTCTAAATAGATATTAGATAGCCAAAAAAGATAACTTTAGTTCTGACTCTACTTTTTATAATTTATTAGTAGAATGTAATCATTACTTCGGGGAAAGAATATGCATGGACTTCTTTTTATGTCATTTTGGTAGTTTCATGAAAATCAAGCTACTGCAATTGAATTGCTGCCTCAATTTTCCTGTTTTTGTGTCTCTATTATCATGCCCCTTTTTTGTTATATGCTTTTTATCTGTAGAATCACAATGTCCTTGAGTTCTCCTTGGTTATATGTTTTTTAGTCGGACCATAATGCTGAGTGCTCTTAGAACTGTTTAAGAAAATTGTAAACTGGTTTGATGGTGCAGAGTGAAAGAACATTCATTTGTGGTGATACTGGTGCATTGGTGGAAGAATCTACTAGACGGTTTCATCCTTATAAAAAGTATACATTTCTTTCTTCTGTCTATTTATAATTTGATTTTTTGGACAATTTTCTTCGCTTCAGTTTTTTCTATTTAGATTGGATTTGACAAATAATATTAGCTATAAGACATTGCTATCACTGTTGAGAGGACTTTATGGGATCTCGATCATAACCAGTTCTTTATTCTGGGACACATCTGTTATTAAAGGAAGATCTGACATGTTTTTGTTTAGTTTCTGAAAGTATGGGGGTGAATAATATAGTTGCAATATCTTTTGAGTGATAATGCTTGGGCTGTTTCATTTTTTGGATTCAGTGCTTAGAAGGTATCTAAGAACTTCAATATCTGGAATGGTGCTTTCTTCTCTATGTTCGATCATATATCATTGCCCAATTCAGTTGTGTTTGTTCAGCAATACCTTTTATGATTTGATCCCAGTTGAAGTGGCTCATAGGATGGCGAGAATTATTTTTTTCTTTGTTTTGCTGTGGTAGGTAAGAGTGATAATGTAGCATCATGGTGTTGGAAGGCTTTTTGTAGGAATAGGGTCTCAAAAAAGCACTACTTGCAGAGGGTTGGGGGATTGTCTGCTATCTGGTCTTTGGAGGATAGTAACTACTAATTATCAAACACTGTGATCATCAAGAATAAGAACGTCTCTTGTATTAATTTCCTTCCACTTATGATGAGCCCATAAAACTTCTCTATTAAGAGAAAATTCAAATTTCATTCAAAATTCCAAACGTCTCCTTTATTGGATTATAAATAACCTATTTATAAGCTAAATTGTTGTAATTGTAGATGCAATAATAATTCTCACTAGTGCCTAATTGATTCCCACTAATTTTGGTTTTAATAATAATTATAAACATCATTATTTCCTACTTAGAAAATATAAATGATCATCATCTCTAGAGATTTTTGATGTACCCGTACTTATGATATTTGAGTCCACTTAATTTAAAAATAAAAATTACAATGAAAATCCTAAAATCATATTGACCCTCTAAATCATATCAATGTAGACTAATTTTTAAATTGGATTAAGGATTTCCCTACCACCAAACCCTTCCTGGTGCCAGCCAAAACGAAACTAGCTTTGTGTCACTAAAATTGAAATTGGTGTTGGTTGATTGAATATAAAACTGATTTTTTTCTATCTTCATTTTCAAATGATGCATTTTTGTTAAAAATTAATAATTTAAATTTTATCTTGCTTTAATTTTGTTTCCCATTTTTAGGACTTCTCAAGGAAACGATGAAAGTAAGGTGCCATTTTCTGTAATTATATTGAAAACATACCAATTGAAAATGAAAATAGAAAACGAATCAAACACTACCCAGCTCTCCCTAAACATAGCTGGTTGTACAAAAGTTGGAATTTTTTCTCTTCATCTTGTCGGAAATTAACGTGCTTGTTGATTTTTTTGTTTCTAAACCCTTTCAAGTTAAAACCACACTTTAGAAAGGATGGATTATTTTTATAGGTAGAAATGGTTGCAGTTTTGAAAAGGGGGTTAGTCTAGCCAACCATAGTCCAACTGTGGGATATCCAGTCTAAAAAGTAACTCTGTAAAATTTGTTGAAGCTGGGTTGCTTTATTGGACAGTGAGTATGTGACATGAAATTGCTCAATACATGCCAGTAGAAATACTTCAAATGCCCTTATTCTATTTTCAGGCTGTGTTGTTTCTTTTTATTTCTTATTATAATATTATTGATTTTTTCAGCCAGAATATTACATTTTCAATGAAGCAACTATCTGAAGTTAAAAGAGTGTCGACTGGACATCTACATCTTTTAGGGTTCAAGCCACTGAGTTGCTTGAGAGATTATTACAACTTGAAGCCATCAACTTTTCTTTATCCTAGTGATGAGGTTACTGTTTCTCGTCATATATGAGCTGTTGATGGCATCTTTAGTCAAGAATAATTTTTGGTTTTAATTGCAACTTTTGTGATTGGTGCTGATTTTATCCAGTTCGCTTTTAGCATTGTTCAATTTTGGTGAAATTGTGTATTGACTTTGTTGACATCCCACATCAACTCTATAAGACCAATATAGTCCTTACTCTGTATAAAGTTTGGGTCATTCTCACCTTACAATACGATTAGGAGGTTGAGTTAGACTTAAGCCTTATTGATCTTATCTTCTAGATGTACAAATTACAAATTATGGGTGTTTGTTTAGATCACATGGGGTTGATTTAGACTCTAAGCCTGATTTGCCAGTGTAACCAATTACCAATTATGGGTGTTTTAAGATCACACGCGGTCGCCTGTATTTGTTTATGTTCTAGATGTCTAAATTACCAATTATGGGTGTGTTTAGATCACATATCTACGAGGTTGAGTTAGACTCTAAAGCTTCATTTGCCTGAGTTAGACTCTAAAGCCTTCATTTGCCTGAGTTAGACTCAGTCTGTATTTTGGGCTGTATTTGTCTATGTTCTAGATGTCTAAATTACCAATTTTGGGTGTGTTTAGATCATCAACGAGGTTGTGTTAGACTCAGCCTATATTTATCTTTGAGTTAGACTCTAAGTCTGTCTATGTAGTCTTTGAGCTAGACTCTAGGTCTGGATCTTTATTTGGGGTGGGATTTCAATAGAATGTGATGTTTTTTCATTGGTTCATAGATAATGTGCATCCTGTCACCAGGAATCTTGTTTTGATGCAAATTGTTCTGACAACTTTGCTACCAATAAATTGCCCTCAATTATGTTTCTCACCTTTTCTATTTTTCCTGTGATGCCTCTTTGCTTTGCAGGGTACAGACAGCAGCATGTGCACCTTTATTGCCCTTCATAGGTCCATGATACAACTCAATCGGTATCCTAGATTCCTTGCCTTAAAAGCTTTTTTTTTTTTTTTAATTGTATTGTCACATCCTTTAGTCATGTCTACAGCAATATTTTTGTTTTTGGGATTATGAAAATTTATTATTCTTAAATCTTGTTGTTTGATTCTTATCAAGTACTTTCCAATTGGATATCTGCATTTTCTTTTTCCTGTAAAATTATTTGTTTAGCAAATTAGAGTCTGATTTGCTAGAATGTTGAATCAATTCAACATCAAATCTTTTCTATTTATGGGGCAGTTGCATGATGGATGTAGGAAAAGGGAAAGAGACGTATTTGTGAAATCTGCAACTGAAATCAAGTTGGTAATGTCAACATACACAAAAACAAATGTACAAGTGACAAATATTATAGATTAACTAAGCATCCTCTTGTAATACTAGCTAGTTGCTTATGCATGGTTGATATTGTAGTTTTGTGATTGCAATATGACTGCTGTTAAATGACTTGTATGTATTAATAATTATTAATAAAAGTAATTCTCTGGTTTTTTATTCATTCAGTTTTGCTGTAGCATTTAGTGGTAGTTCCTCTCGCCCTCAATTGGTTGCTCTAATTGCGCAGGTACAATATATTGAATGCTAGAAATTTGGCATTGTAATGAATGATTGCTTTCTTGACTTTAAGAGCTTGCGTGTGACATATTAGTTTGATGGCTGTCTCTTCTTATGAATAATTGATTTTAGAATGCTACTTTATTATTATAATTGTCTTGCATTCTCTTGTACACTTTGATCTTTTTACTTGTACTCAAACATTCTTGTCAACATCTCAAAGTTAGGTATGTCAATTAGCTTTCCAGAGAACCTGTAGTAGCTACTAGGATCAAAATAGGACCACTTGGTTAGGTAGAAGCTTCCATTTGGGAACGTAAGAGTATCATTTGGATCATTATCCAACATGCCACTCTCCTATTCAGATCATATTTCTTCTAATCATACAATATGACATCTCCGTTGTGCCTGCCTTTGACTGAGCTATTTTAATTCAAAGAAAATCTCCGCTGTTTGAGGCATTCAATATCATCACCTGCAATCATTATGTCATCAACATAAAAAAATGATTCAATGACAGATTGGAAGAACATTTAAAGAAAACAAAGTGTCTGCTTCACTTTGAATCATTCCAAACTCCTGAATTAACACAATTTCAACTTATATCTAAAAGATCACAATAATATTATTGCAATGTCAACAATACAATCTGATCATAATCTCAACTATTCATCTAATATGTGCTTGTATCAGATTCTTACTTCGTGTATGATTGTTAGGACGAAGTTATTCAATTAGGTTGTCAGATTGAGCCGCCAGGAATGCACATGATTTATCTTCCATATTCTGATGACATCAGAGTTGTTGAAGAGGTAGAGAGAACTGCAATATTTTGGCTTGTGTTTAAGCTTTAAATATCTCAAAAACAGTGAAAACTGTTTAATTATGAATTATTGTTGTGGTGTATGATTTTTACAGCGTTATTTAGATACAAGTGGGATGGTGACTAAAGCAAGTGCTGATCAAATAAAAAAGGCAGCTGACTTAATTAAGCGTGTTGACTTGAAAGAGTTTTCTGTATCCCAATTTACCAACCCTGGTAAGCCTCTTCTCTCTTCCTCTACCTTACTCCTTTTCCTTCATGTTCTGTAATTCTGTATCCTATAACTCAGGTTATACTTCTAATAAGCTTCATTGGTTTTATAGTAATTTATTCTATCATCTGCTGCATTGTGTCATCTAGGGGTTTCAAAGTGAGTAAACCTAGTTTACATGGGTTGACTCACCACGGGCTCAACTGAAAATAGGCTAGTTCAATCCGACTTACTTTATGGCGAGCAAAAAATTTCATAACTCGGTTCAACCCACTATGGATTGGTGGGTTAGGTGGATTGGCTCACTAATTCACATTTATTTTTTTGTTCTTCATTTTTTTTTCTTCTAATAAGCACAATTGAATCACGAGACTGAAATGCAATGGCGCGGTGGCACAACAAATGATGTGACATGACTGAAACGCGACAAACGCTATGGTGCAATTTGAAGCACGTTGGTGTGGTGGCGCGACGAATGTAATGGTGCGACGAATGTGGTGGTGTGGTAAAGGCTTTGGTATGACTGAAACGCGAGACTAAAATGTTGTGGTGATGTGGCACAACAAATGTTGTGATGCGAGTGAAACGCGACAAGGATGACAAGCAGCCTAGGTGCAGCGACGAACGTAATGGTGTGGCGGACAATGGATGATAAGTTTGAGTGATTGTTTGGTTTGTAGCGGGGCAACATGGAATAGAGGTGGAGATGCAAAATAACATTAATTAGGATTACTAAATTATTATAATTATTTTTAAAATTTAAAATGAATGGTGGGTTGCATGTCAACCTAACTCGAACCCGCTTTACCTGTGGGTTAAATAAGTCGGATTCATTTTTAACCCATTATTGGTATAAATGGAAAAAATCGAACTCAATCCGGCTCGAACCCATGGTGAGTTAAGTTTTGCTCATGGGTTACAACCCATATTGACATTCCTAGTGTCATCATCATTACATAACTTAGCTCACCTGAATTCTGGACAGTTTATTTGGAACGTCTTCAAGATATTGAAATAAGCATGTCGATGATTTCAATATGCAGACAGGTTGACAATGAATAAAGACAGTGGGTGAAATTTTTTTTCACTGCAAGACAATGAAGTAGCTGTTTCATTCAAGATTTCTCCAAATATAATATTCATTTGCTTGGAGAAATATTCTACTGATCTTGTATGTTTAAATGTTAAATTATTAAATTTTTGTTGTTGTTGAAAGCATTAAAGCATTGCATTTATACATTCCATTCCATTAGCTTTACCCAGGAATTGGACCTCTTTTTTTTTTTTGTTGAAATTTTACTCAATGAATCAATAAATTGTAGAAATATATTAACTTTGTAATAACATTTTACTGAATACTTCCTGTTTACTTATTATGATTTGATTCCTTGATCGTGTATAATCATTGGCTACTGATATGCTTGCTATATGTGTCTTGTTATTCTTCTAGTTATTATTCCCATATGAAAAAAAAAGAGATATTATGGTTCCTGTCGGTAACAAAAATGCTTTTCACTTTTCAGCCTTGCAAAGACACTATGCTGTATTGCAGGCATTGGCATTGGAAGAAGATGATATTCCGGAAATGAAAGATGAAACATTACCTGACGAAGAAGGCTTGGCGAGGTAAGCTCAACGTTTTCATAATAAATTGAGTATTTTTTTTGAGTCTTAGTTGCAGACTGAAAATGAAACTGAAAGAAAATATATATGTTTTATCCTGTTTTACCTTTTATCTCTTTATTGGAAAATATATACTGTTCAAGAGTTAGTATGAAATGATAATCCTACTTTTATGTATTACCTGCAGACCAGGAGTGGTGAGGGCATTAGAAGAATTCAAAACCTCTGTATATGGAGATAATTATGATGAGGAAAATGTGCAAGGCATTGGGAAGCCGACTGAAGCTTCAAAGAAACGAAAAGCAAATGCAGAGTTTGCTACAAAAGAGTGTGAACAATATGACTGGAGTGAGCTTGCTGATACGGGAAAGGTATGCTTGAAAGTTATTTCATGCAGTGCTTATTTGTAGAAAATTTGATCAAATTTGGGATCAGCAGGGGTGCTTAGCCTAAAGCCAATCTTTAGAACGAACATACCTAGTTACCTACCTTAGGAGGCCAAGCAATGATGTTGTCGTAGTTCTTACAGTAATACAAGCATGTAGAATAAGACAGGCAAACTGTACTGGACAAGCAATAAAGTTATACCTAAACTGGCTGCGATGTTACGGTAGGCACCATATACAAAGTTGTAATTATGGCTCAAAGTTACCATACTGTAGACAACAAAGAAATTAGCTACACTTCAAATTTGAGTTTCTGGAATCTGATATCTTAACAGTCTAGGTGGGACTATAATAATGGCTTCAAATTTTCAGTTGTCATGCTGGCTCCTTTCTTTTAACTTCTAAAATTACTGATATTTGAATCGTTCGATATTGTTTTGCAGTTAAAGGACTTGACTGTGGTTGAGTTGAAATATTATCTTACAGCACATAATCTTCCTGTTTCTGGGAAGAAGGAGGCCATAGTTAGCCGAATATTAAGCCACATGGGAAAATGAGCAAGGGGCCAAAGTTTTTCATTAATGATTTTGCAACCTAGATAACTAGAATGTAAGCCTCTTGGGCACATGAATGCTGAAGTTAATGTTTTCATATATTATTCTTGATCCTATTTGGACAAAAGACTGATCTGTTCATGGTATTAGGTATGCAGTAGTATATTTTACTGGTAGAAGACATCCGTGTTAGACCACGAAGTAACGCATATCAGTTTGCAAAATGTAAAGTTATTTTGAAAGTGTTAGTTAAATTGCTAACATCAGTCCAATTATGATTCATAACCAATTAGCATCATTCTAGTCAAAGGAATGACAAATAAAAAATACTAGCGATTACAAGTTTTTTTTTTTTTTTTTTAATTCTAATAGCAGTTGTTATGCCCATTTTGCTTATAAAACTACTGCCAAGTCTTAAAGAATTCAAGGTAAAAATGGTCAGGCTTCTGTCTAAACACTAATGACCAAACATTGCCATAGCTACAGTAATAGACAATAAATTATTTTATTGCAAAATAGAGCGTGGTCTTCTGCTGCCATAATATCAATAGTTTGGCTTTGGAAGGTGTTTGCCCTTTGGAATGTTTAAGTCAAAATATGAATAACCGAAATAACAAACAAACATTATTGTTTTCATTTATCTTGTTTTAGGCAACCCACATGATGAACTACAGAGTAAAATCTACAGAAGTCTAGTTGTCAGGCAATCTCTATCCTTTTGTATAGTTCCATCATTAATTTAACTATATTTTTAAAAAATTATTATTTTTAATTAAATATTAACAAGAGTAAGATAAAATAAATGTTTATATATTTTTATGTATAAATATATGAATTTTATAAATTTACATTACTTTTATATCATAAGTAATTATTAAAATTGAGAAAAGATATTTATCTTTCAATAATATATGAATTTCAATAATATTTATCTTTTATCTTAATATCTATGTCTTGATATTTTTTAGTTGTAACATACAATAAAAAAGTGAAAATAATTATAATGTAAAATAATATAATTTCAAGATGATATATAAAATTATCTTTTCAATTTCATCATTATGTTTTATCTACAATATTATTAAATTTTCATAAATAATTTTTTTAATTTAAAATAATTAAATAATATAAATAAAAATTAATAAATAAAGATCAATATTAAACTAAGAATAAAAATAAATATAAAGGAGATCAGTGTATACCTAAAACTAAATAAATAAATATAATAAGATAAATACGTAACTTGAAATAAATAAATAAATAAATATAAGATGGGATGAGTATATAATTTGAGATAAATAAAATAAGACTATTTTATAATTAAAGATAAATAAGGTATGACTAATATGTAATTATAAATAAATATAGAACAATGAATGTATAAATGAAAATAAAATAAATATAATAAAATAAATAAAATAAAATTAAAAGCACTTTTTTTTCTCTTTCCCTCTTTTCCTTTCTCTCTCCTTTCCTCTCTCCCTTTATTTTTTTTTTCACCTTCCACCTTTTTATACTCACTTGATTTTGACTTTTTTTTCCGGCAAATATTAATTACATTAATTACAAGGTTATCTCTTGCAAAAATAGATAACCTTATCATATCTTATTGTATTTTTTTTTTCAATTATATATATATATATATATATATATTTAATAATTAATTATGATGATTTTTTAATATTTTTTATTTTACTAATAATTTTAATAATAATAATAATAATAATTTTAATATTTATTTATTTCTAATAATAATTTAAAAATAATAATGTTTTTTTAATAAATGGATCTTTTATTATAAAAATATTTAAATGATCTAAAAATATTATAATTTAATACATTGTATTTGAATATTTTACATGATAAATTTTGAGGTGTTACCTTTCTCTCATATTTGCATAAATTTCTTCATCGAAATTTTTATTGACTCAAACATGTGATAATAATTTTCTCTAATTTTTCTTTCCAATTCCCATATAACATCTTTAGTTATTTCATTTCAAATGACCTTCACTCGTGGAAATTATGTTCCCCTCAATTGCTTAATTTTTGTATCTGTAATCTATACAAACATTACTTCAAATGTAAGATTATCATTTAATTGTATTGTGTCCCACATTATTATATATGAAAGATCATAAATATATTTTTTTGATTGAGACACATGAGTAGAAAAGGAGATAAGAAAATTTGATAAGCAATAAAGACCTATTTTTCTGAGAATTTGATAAGGACTAATAAACCGAAAAATGAGTTTCTTCAACTTCATTATTTTACCAACTTCAGTTGTAGGTGTTACTTTCAAGAATACATGATCTCCCTTCTTGGAATTCAAGAGGTCATATTTTCTTGTCAACATAACTTTTCTGTTTACTTTGAGTTATTTTCAATTTTTCCCTAATCATCCTGATTTTCTCCATGTTAAGCTGAATTATGTTAGGACCTAAAATTTAATTTTCTCCAGTTTCAAATCAGCATAAATGTGTTCTACATTTTCTCTCATACAGTGTCTCATACGGTGTCATATTTATGCTAGAATGGAGACTGTTGTTGTAAGTGAATTCAATCAATGATAAATATCGATCCTAACTACTAGATTTCTCTAGCACACACACTCTCAATAAATCTTCAAAGGATTGGATGGTCCTTTATGACTATCCATCAGTTTGATGATGATAAGTTGAACTAAAATGAAGCTTAATCCTTAAAGCTTGATGTAAACTCCCCCATAATATAGAAATAAACCTAGGATCCCTATCAGATATAATACTAGATAGAACTCAGTGTAACCTCATAATTTCTCTTATGTCAATTCAATTAGTTTCTCCAATTAATATTTAATGCTAATGGGTAATAAGTGAATAAACTTTGTTAACCTATCCATAATAACCCATATAGAATCAAATTTTTGAGTTGTTCGTGGTAAGCCAACTATAAAGTCCATTGTTATACTATCCCATTTTCACTCAAGTATATCTAAGGATTGTAGCATTCCAACTAGCTTTTGGTGTTGTATTTTAGCTTTCTAACAAACTAAGCATGATGTTACATACTGTGTCACTTCCTTTATCATCTTATGTCACAAAAACATTTTTTAAGATCTTAATGCATTTTTATTGTGCTTGGATGTATGCTCAATTTGTTCTTATGTGATTATTCTAAAATTAACATCTTAATCTCTACATAAGTAGACACACATATCCTATCATTAAATCTCAAAATCTTATCCTATTTATGCCAAATTTTTTCTATTCTTTTGACAAATTTATCTCTTAGAATTTTTCTAACAAACTCATTTCATGAATCATCAGTGATGAAAAATGTAATGATTTTCTCCTTAAAACGTTTATCACTACATTTGCCTTTTCTAGATAGTAATGTAATTCAAAATTATAATCTTTCAAAAATTTCATCCATCTCATATTTAACTCTTTTATTGAACAAGTATTTAAGACTTTTATGATCACTAAAAATCGCAAACTTACCACCATATACATAATGTCTCCATATTTTGAGTGCAAAAACAACCGTGGCTAATTCCAGATCATGGGTTGGATAATTTTTCTCATGTGTCATTAATTGTTTAGAAGCAAATGCTACTATCCTTCTATCTTACATTAGAATCCATCCTAATCCCATTATGAAAGCATCATAAAGTGTTCAGTAGGATTAGGTAATGCTAACACATGGGAAGTGATTAATCTTTTTTTAAGCTTTTAAAAATTATTATCATATTTTTCTGTCCATTCAAAAGTTTGACCTTTCTTGGTGACTTAGGTTAAAAACATAGTTATTTTACAAAATTCTTCAATGAATTTCCATATAATATCTTGGTAAACCCAAAAAACTACGAATTTGTTTTTGATGGATTCCATTGTAGAATTTCTTCTACTTTGATTGATCTACTGACACTCCTTTAGAAATCACCTTGTCCAAAAATTTCACTTCTTCTAACCAAAACTCACACTTAGACAATTTAACATACAATTGTTTGTCTTTCAAAATCTGAAGAACAATATGAAGGTGTTCCTCATGATCTTCAAAAGTATTAGAATAAATTAGAATATCATCTATAAAAACCATTACAAAATAATAAAAAATAGACGATATATTCATATAATTCATATTGGTTACACCAAAGGACATCACTTGATATTCATAATTACCATACCTAGTTCTAAATATAGTTTTTTTTTTATATCTTCTACTTTTTACTCTAATTTGATGTGTTAGACAAATGACATCTAGAGGGGGGGTGAATAGATGCACAAATTAAAATAGATGTCAGATTACAAATTTATTTGTGAGTCAATAATTTGTTTGAACACAGATAAAGCGGGAGCGATAATATAATCAAGAAAAGAGAAAGAGATAAGGGAAAGAGAAGAGCGCACAGAGATTTATACTGGTTCGGGTATAGTCAACCCTACATCCAGTTTCCAGTCAACTCTTAACACAAGAGTGACTCCACATTCACTATCTTTCAAATTCAGTTTACAAATTACAATCAACTCAGCAGAAGAACCAGTAAAAAGTAAACTAATTAAAAAGACAATCACCTCCTTAGAAACCCACTAAGGATGAACACCTCCCTAGAATCCCACTAGGGATGAACACCTCCTCTGAACAAATCAAAGGATGAAAAAAACACCTCTTTAGAATCCTACTAAGGATGAACACCTCCCTAGAATCACACTAGGGATGAAAACTTCCTTTGAACAAATCAAAGGATGAAGGTAATAAAAATAAGAACAGACACACCTGGGTAATGGAGACAACAAATTATAGAAGCCTATAGAATGTCAATCTCCAAGAACAAGTGTGATTAACAATGAAAGTACAGAAGACAGTGGAGAAGAGGGTTTTTTCAGAAGGTGTAAAATATCTTTGTTGCCTTGTTCAAAATTCTTTTCTCAAAACTGATTGAATATAAATTGTATTTTCGAATTCTGTAATTGTGTGTTTTTTATTTTTCATCAAAAATTAATTAAATAGAAAAATAGCATCGAGAAAATGGTCGTTGGACATTGATAATATCATAGAGAAAATTATGATGTATTTAAAAATATTTATTCTTTAAAACGGATATATTTTTCAAGTTTGAATTGTCATAATTGATTATATTACCGAGTATAATCAATTATGACGAGAAAATTATTTTTTGATTTCCGATGCATCATAATTGATTATGACAGAGAAAAATATCATGTTATGAATTTTATCACACTTGTACTTTGGAGGCTTATGCATAATATTACTTCATCAACTTGTACCTTCATATCCAGCATTCTCAGAATCTATCTAGTCTTCAGGAATCATCTTGGGTTTGCTTGAATCATCATCTTTATCAAAAACATATCTTGGGCATGTAGGGAAATGTTTCACATTTTCACCAACGTCATAAATTCAGTTTGTCCTTAATTCATCTTAAATGGTGTTGACTTGAATGTAATTGACTTGAATCATCATCAAAATCATCTCTTAGGAATGTAGGGACATTTCCATCAATATCCCCCTCATTCCTTTCATGATGATATTCTAACCTTAAATCTATTTTAAAAAACACAGAAATTTTTCTTAATTGGTCTATCAAATAATTTATTTTAGGAAGAGGGTATTTATTTAACTGACGATAATATACACACAACCTAAAACTTCTATTTTTCTTTTTAATTAACAAAACAAGGGTTCCCCAAGGTGATATAATAGGACAGATAAATTGTTTCTTAGGTAATTCTTCCAATTGTTTCTTTAGTTTTGTCAGTTCAAAGGGTGATATCCTATATGGTGTCATAGATATAGGTCAAGTTTTGAACATCAATTTTATTTAAAATACAATCTCTTTATTAGGTGGCAAACTAGGAATATCATTAGGAAAAAAATTAGAAAATTTTTGAACAACTGCTATATTTTTCAAATCAACTTTCTCTTTTACTTCCACAGAATATAATAACAAATATTTTTGAACTTTATTCTTTAAAGGCTCACTTACTGAGTTGGTAGATGAATTTAAAATATTCTCAGAATTTGAAAATATTACAAATTTTTCTACACAATTAAGAAGGACTTGATTAAAAGATAATCATTTCATTCCTAAGATTACATCTAATTGAGATAAAGATAGACAAATTAAATTTACAAAAAAAAATTATTTTCAAAATTTATTGGTAATTAAAAACTTACTCATGGGAGTTTAAACAATCAAACTAGTGTCTTAAAAGGAAGTTGACAATTAAAGGTATTGAACCCAAGCATTAGAAATGAACGAATGAGTTGTGCATTAATCATACATTACATTTAAAGTTTTACTTTAAATGACACACATATCTTGGATCATATCATTATTTTGAGAGACTTCAGTTACAGTGATGATGTATACTCTCCCTTTTATTGGAGATCTTGCTTTTGGTGCGTAAGGATTATAATGTAGTTTTTGTTACTGACATTCAAAAAATATATGACCAGATTTTCCATACAACAAATAGTTCTTTTATTTTATTTCATTTTATTTTACTGAGGTCGAAAATATTTTTGTATGTTATTTTGACTATTTTTAAAATCTTCCAAAAATCTACGCTTGTGAATAAGCGTAGGAAAATAAAAAATTTATAATATTGTCAATTTTTTTCTCAATTCAAATCTAAGTCTATTATCAAATTTTATACACTTTATTATTTTATTTTGGTGATAAAAAAACGTAAAATATTTTTTTTCTAGTTCTTTAAACTTAGAGACATATTCTCCTACTGTCCTACCTCCTTTCTTCAATTGTATAAATTCTATTTCTTTTGCTCTCCTCATATAATTGTGAAAATATTTTTCTAAAATTTTTGTTTTAAACGCCTCCTAAGTAATGATTATTCTTCCTCCTTCTCCCATTAACATAAATCCAACGTAATTCACTTTTTGGTTGTCAAGACAATTCATTACTCAAAATATTTTTTTCAATTCTTTAATCCACAATCCAGTCTTTTCAATTCTTTAAACCTCTAAAGAATTATGGAGGTTTATTTCTCCTAAATTTAATTAAACTCTGTAATTCATTGGTTCCTTTAGGTATTTGGTTCCTTAATAATGTAGTGATCATGTCTCTGATAGTTTGTACAACTTTTGTCAACTCATTGTTCCTCCTATTATTTGTCATTTGGAATTATACAAATTAGGGTTCATAAGATCTCATGATATACTCATTTCACAGGTCACACATGGAGTTGTTTTGATATAATGTAATGTGATGCCTTTTTTTTATCACGTTGTTAATTTAACTATATTTTAAAATATTATTATTATTTTTAATTAAATCTTGATAAAAGTAAGACATGAGATAAATTTTATACAATTTTATATATAAATATATGAACTTTGCAAGTTTACATTGTTTCTATATAAAAAACAATTATTAAAATTGAGAAGTATCTTTCTTCTAAAAGTAATTGATTTATCAATGATACTCGTCTTCCATATTAATGTCTTCATCTATTTATGTTGATATTTTTAGTTGTAACATGCACAAAAGATAACAATAAGGAAGCGAGAAAAATTATAATGTAAAATAATATAATAGCAAAATGATATATAAAATTATCTTTTCAACTTCATCAACATACCATTTATTTTATATTAAGAAGATTGAAATTGATTTTTATAGTGACTAGTAAAGATAAATGAACTCAAAATTAATTACTCTCTTTAAATGATATTTACTTATTTTAATATCTAAAGTTCAACCTCCATCTAAAATATCATCAAATATTCATAAATAAATATTATTTTCTAAGAAAAAATTAAAAAAATAAAATAATATTAATAAACAAGTGACCAAGTGTGAGATTGAAGATAAATATAAATATAAAAAAAAATATCAATGGAAGGAAAATAAATAAATATAATATAACCAATACGTAATTAGAGATAAATAAATAAATACAAAATAAAACTGGAGATAAATAAATATATAAGAAACCAAGTATAACTAAAAATAAATAAAATATGACTCCAAATATAAATAAATAAATATAAATAAAAACTAATACATAATTAAAGATAAATATATAAAATAAGATCATTACGTAATTAAAAATAAAATAATAAATATTTTTTGTTTGCATAATAATTAATCTTTTTTTCTCTTCTCTCTCTTCTTCTTACTCTTTTTTCTTTTCTCTCTCTTCCCTTTCTCTTTCTTGTCTCTCCCCTCTTTTACACCGTGACGCACTCATTTATACTCACTTAAATTTTGACTTTTGACTTTTTTCTTTAATATTAATTACATTAATAGTAAGTTTATCTCAAAGAGATAAACATTGTCTTATTGTCTCTCTTTTTTCAATTATATATGTCTATATATTTAATAATTAGTTATTATAATTCTTTAATTATTAATAATTTAAATAATAATAATTTATAATATTATTTTTAATAATAATAATAATAATATTTTTTTAATAAATGAATCTTTTATTATAAAAATATGTAAATTATTAGAAAATATTATAATTTAATATAATATATTTAAGGGGTTATATATAATTATTAGATAATATTTTGAAGATAATGATCACTGTATCTAATAAAAATCGTCTGTGGATCATAAAGAAGGTCTTCTGAGAATAGAAGTGGTATTATACATTGAGAAACTAAGAAAAGAGCATTACAAGAATTGTGGGTATTCTTTGAAATTGTTGGTGGGTGCTGAGCTAACTTTTTTCCTAGCATGATCTCAAAAAAAAAAAAAAAAAGTGAGATGTGTTAGTGGGACGTGTACGTAACCTTATTCTGTTCCCTAAATGAAGGGAGATTCATTTGGGGAAAGAGAAATGAAATTTTGTTAAACCTTAAGGGGTGTGAGTGTGTTGTGAAATTAGGGATGCAGCCTAATAATCCCTCTTCTGAAGAGAGTGAGGCTTGACGTAAAAGATGGATACTATCGGCACTGTCGTTCAGATTCCACTCGAAGTAGTGGTGGTGACTGCTGAACCACATTTGATGGGTATGTGTTTATAGATGATGGCGATGATTTTACGTCGGAGTCCGACTCCCAATTAAGGAAGAGGCAAACTGCAGAGCAATCATCAACCTTGGAACTGGGGAGCTTCGTTTTCCATGCCTGAACAGCTGCATCAACCAGTGTTCGAGCCGCTGTAGGGCGTGGAGAAAATGCCACAATGGACACAACTTCTTCGTTTGATAAAACATCCCATACCTGAAGAGGTTTGAATGTATGTAATGATAACACAAGTGGGGGGATCATACGATCAGTGGATAAACAAAAAAAGAAAGTACCCCATCTGAGGCTAACACCACAAATTGATCCCTGTGAGTGACGCGGTGATAGGAGAAATCAGGAACAGAGATGACTCCAAAGTCCTTGAGACAAAAATCTCCAAAGGCCCTTGACATGGCAAGCCCAGGGGAATTGGTATGGGGCAGCCACACTCTAGCAATCCCAGGTTCATTTTTAAGGCCAAACACCCTTCCCTTACAAAGCCTTATCCTCTCTGCTTCCCCTGACAAATGGATCAAGCAAAAACAGTATAATTGTATAATTGTATTGTAGTATGCAAAGGAAGACATTGATGCGAAAGGTACTTGGAAGATCTGGCTTAAGGTCAGTGGTAATCTGAACGGCAAGAAGGGAACCATTACGATCTCTGGTAGCCAGTACAGCTCTGGAGTCACCGACATTAGCAATAACGAGGTCGTGGCCCTGGGAGGATGGATGGATGAATGAATGAATGAATGATCGAAACTTGAAGAGAAGGCGATGTGATAGATTGAGATGGGTTGCGTAGCATACTCACCTGCTTCAGCAAGGTAACAGCCGTGGAGCCACTGGTGGAGCAATCAATTTGGTCGTTGAGTTTGAGTTCTCTGTCCATGATCTTTGAAGCGTTGACAAAAGATTCTCTGAGCGTAGCAATGTTAGTTGGGGCAGTGGTATCAGGTTTGAAGTTATTAGACAATGTGCTAAAATGATTGCGATAGCGGTTGGTGGTGTAGTCAGGGCTTGGGGAATTCCATTGATCAATGAGCTTCAAAGGAAACGAATCTCTGAGTTTCTTTGCAATCAAATGGCCATAAGGTCCGTGCCCATCAAAAATACCGCACAAAACGCTGTCTGGGTTTGAACAGAAATTCTCCCACAGAAGCATCGCATCCTGGTTCATCCCTTTGCACCCTTGCCTACAGTACAAGGAAGCAACCTGCGACGAACCATTCAAGAACAATCTCCCAGGAACTCTGTGGACCCGCATTTCGGTTCTATAATCCGAGAATGCCGTGCGAGTCGATTCTTGTTCATCACATTCATCTGTGGACGCCGATGATGCCCCCGAGACCGAGAGGCACGACCCCATTCCTTCAGTTTGGAACACCAACAACACAACACACCCCACCCACCAATTCTTCAATCTTCTTTTCTATTATTCAACTCAAAGCTTCAATCTTTCCCCAAATAGGTGTCTCCCCTAATCTATTAAGAGGCATAAAAACATCTAATTGTAGCGTCCAATCTCATCATCTTTGATGGCATGCTACGACTCTCACTAGGATTAGGATAAGTTTATGATAGTAATTTATATAACAAAGAAGATTAGACACGTAAGAGTGGAGTACGAAGAGAAAGAAGACAAGTGGTGTTGGATCCGCTTCACTTTACAGCACTACAACATCGCATGAATGCTAAAACTAGAATGGTTGGTTACTGGTTCGTTCGTTCGTTGTACTTTGCTCCCATAATTTCTTCTTCTTATCCTCACCCTCTCAATCCTATCCCTAATCCCACGCTACTTATAACACAAAACAAAAATTAAGCCTTTTTCTCCTACTCTTCAAACTGTATTTTTGTTCATAACATTAATGGTATATCTTGTAAATATCTTTATACTTTACCAAGAAAATCTTCACTTTGAATAATTTTATTTGTACTAAAAAAAATAGGTTATTTTCTAGGAAAAACTTGTACAAACTTTACATTAATTGAATTACATTTTGATAATAGTTACTGTAATATAATTGAATATCAAATGTAAGAATTCTTTTTATTTTGTAAACTAAAATTTAATCATTAAAATAGTTTAAAGATAAATCGTGGAATTCATTTTAAAGAAATACAAAGGTGTAATATGACTTATAAAACTTATTTTAAATTTTTTAAAAGTTATATTTTTTAAAGTGAAAGATGATTAAAGTTCTTAAAATTGATCTCGTATAGAAATCATTAAAAAGGTATATCTTCTTTTGATGTTTACCATTAAGATGGTCACAATTAAATGAAATCAATCTAGATATAACTTAAACAACAATTTATTTGTCAATACAGAATGAAATCGTTCATTAAAAGAAATACCTAACGATCATTAAGATCGCTAAAAATGACTACAAATAATTATTCGAGAATATATTTATAGAAATAGACACTATTTTTATGATTTGATTACTTATAATCAAAAGTTCAAATAAAAACTTACATTAAAAGCTAAGAATATAATACATTAAATTGTATGAAGTCTCAACACATGTATTTTGATTAAGAAAAATGTGAGATACATCTCCAATTATAAAGAAAAAGTGAGATGTTTAGAATGAAAAATGTGAAAAATATTTGAAACATGTATAAGTGATTCACACATAATCGTACCATCTCCCTGCATTGGATAAAATTTTGACAACATTTGTTTATAAAAGTTGATTAGTAAAGTTATAATAGAAAGATCCCATAATTGAATAGAATTAACACAACAAATATAATTTTTATAATTGAATAGAAAGATCTCATAATCTTAACTCTAACGGTACTCGTTGAAATTTTGTTCGAACAATGTTTATTTATGAACAAGAAGTGAAAAAAAATCCTCTAAAATTCATATTATAAGAATAATATTTTAAAATTCTTATTTTAATTTATTAACACCAAGAAGTATGTTCTTAGTTTAGATTAACAAATCTTCTTAATATGTACTATACTTATGTCATATTATCTTAAATGTATCACCAAACAAACATGATAGATGCATCAATGAATCATAAAGAAGGTCATGACTTCAGAAAATAGTTAAGGCATTATAGACAGAGAAATTAAGCATTTGTTTAATTTATTTTTAATTTTTAATTTTTAAAAATAATTTTTGTGACCTATTTTTAAAAATAAATTAAAAATATCTGATAATTTTAAAAACTAATTTAAACAAAAAAAATTAGAACTATTTAATGAACTTGTGAATACCATTAATAAAAAAACTAAAAGAAAAAAATACTTTTTATTAGTTTTAGTATTTTAATTTTTAAAACTAAAAAATAAAAATAGTTTTTTTTATTTCTGTTTTACTGTTTAAATAAAATAATTATTGAATGAGTTTTAAAATTTATAAAAGCTGAAAACTAAGAGACATAACAAGAATTGTGGGTATTCTTTGAAGTAAAGTTGTTGAGAGTATGGGAGTTGTGAATCCCCCATTTCTCTTCTTTGATGATATGTTGCCGGTGTCACAATAATGTCTTTTTGAAGAAATAAATATACATCATACTTTATAATGATACAATGGTACGGTGACTGCGTACCCAGCAATCTATGGAATATCATGTTTAAGTGTAGTGGAAGAAATTTCCTGCAACACAGCACAAGACAACAGAAGCAGGAGATTTCTATTACAGGGGTTGGGGCCGTGTCTGGACGATAAAGATGTCTTTGCCAACAAGACATCCTTCCACATCCTGTGGGCAACCGAACTTTCTCTCCAGAAAAAACCCAACTGCACAAAGGCGTTGACCAAGTTGTCTACGGAAAGCTGAGTCAACTGTCAGTGGTTTCTTGCTGTAATCAACGGTCAAACGGATAACCTCCCCATCAGCAGAAGCACCTCGTACCAGCAATTCCTCACTCAAGTTTGCAAAAGCTAGGGTTTGCACCTGCCCGTCAAATTTACCTGATGATAAACGCCACGGTGTACCTCTTGTTCCAGAAGCCAGAGTTTCACCAAGGCCAGAAGCAATCTCAGCCTCCACACAATTATTATCCTGTTTTGCTGGACTCACAGTATGTAGTACAAATGATAAATCCGGTGAGAGCATTTCTTGGATCAGAACTGCCATTGAGGCTTCCATCTGAGGAACACCAGCAGCGCGCCGGCTCAATACTGCCCTCCGAGTGTACAGTGAAGCCCATACTTGGCTAACTGCATTTCCAAAAACTGTTGGATTGGAAGGACTAACATTGGGTATTGATTCATAAAGTCCAGCAGCTGACATTCCAGCTAAGTCCTCAACGTTGGCACTGGATCGAACAATTAAATGCGCATTGCTTGGGAATATTCTCCCAATGCTTTCAATGATGTCTTTTGATGGCTTCAGGGAAGAAATTAATTCCTGGAGTTGATGGCACAGATCATCAAGTTCACCACCCTCTAATTTTGCTGTTTCTATCTTTTCCAGGATAGACCTGAATGCTTCGGTGGAGTTGCTCTTCTCTAGCTCCAATTCCATCGATCCAAATGGTAAAACTGCCCCAGAAGGAACTCGAAAGGAAGCAGGCACTCCCTGATCACTGTAAACTGTCATTCAAAATCAGACTTCAGAAATATGATTTACCAAAAAATAGTAGTTGTTAATTATAAAATTGTTAATTAGTCTATGAATCTGATCACTGACAATTAACATTGCAAACAAATTTTTCAAAATCATCTTAACCATTACCAACAATCAACTTCCAATATCTCATTGAATTGACAATGTATGGTTTAACTTGAGCACTTCAGTCTATTTGAATATAAGAACATAAAGCAAAGCTGTACGGAAAGGGAGAGAAAAATTCAGAAACATGAGATTTGCAGAAAAATGCGGCTGATATATTGAGTGGTTAATGCATAATTAATGTTTGGTTATACGTGTTTTAAGTTAACATGTTTAAATTGAATGACATATTCAAAATATGACATAAAATGTATTTAAGACACGGCATGGGTGAATCTAAATATTTAGTGATAAAAGTATTATCAAGAGCGGGAAGGTGAGGGTGGGATATCCTTCAAAAGGACACAAATTTAATCGCTTCAAACTGGAAATGTCCAATTTTGATAATTAAAATACATTTTTTTATGATGAACTGAAACATGTTAGAATTGAATATCCTTTGGCGGCCCAGGTGTAACATCTATGTTTTCTGGTCAGCGGCTCTTTGACGGGTATTTGAGAATTGAGACTTAACACAATGCATATCTATATGCTAAGTCAAGCAGATCTGTATGCACATCCCCACCAAAATGACTGGGTAACAATATCAACCTTTTTCTATGCAGTAGAACAATTCATTTAGAGGAAAAGAGTAAAAAATCAGACTATACATCCTCCTAGAATATAAGGGAAGAAAATATAGAATCAATTTTCAAATGAACAAGAAGATTTAAAGCATTGTTTCAGTAAGGTTCTCTAACGGTTTTGAGCTGGCTAGTTCAAAAAATCTTGAGCTGGAATTCTTTCTTTATGAGTGTTAGTAAACCAGAGAGGATTCTTAAACAGGACATTGTATCATTCCATGAGAAATATATCATTAGAAAGATTAAATATGGGACTACAAATATGTAGTTAAAAAAATATTACCTTTATCAGAAACTTCAGACAGTGATGATAAGCGACCACATGCAGCAGCCTTTGCACCTGATGTGTGTATCTCTGCATCAGGAAGCAAGATAACTCCTCCAGGGAAAGCACCCTTGATATGAAAAGAATAATGATTCATCAGAGATAATTTTTATGAAGATTTACGAGAATGGTAATGGAATAAAAATCCTCTTAAAAAAATCGTTACTGTGAATAATCAGAGTTAGATTGATATGACATGGTAATATAAAGCAATAGTTAGGTGATGCTTGCCAGCTCCGAGATTAATACAGTGAAGGGGATATGCAAAGGTACATGGTATTCTGAATAGTGGTCACGGGATTGAGGGGGCAGTTTAGGTCTGGGAAAAGGGATGTGCATCTGTTGCAGGGTCGTTGTGAGTCTTGCTCACAGCAAGATATGTAGGTTAGGGATGGATGATTAGCTGTTAGATTCAAGGACTATTTTCAAATTTACACTTTGAAACTATTTATTTTGTTCTGAAAAACAGCTCCAAAGTTGTTTCGAAAAATAGTTTTTTATTGAAAAAAAATAATTGTCCAGTTTTTCAAAAGAGAGTAAAGAGTTTCTAATAAAAAAAATCTCATCCTTTCAACAAAGCCAAAAAAAAGTGAATAATGTATTCTCTACCTGATCAAAATTGGAGATTCTACCAGAAGAAAAAGAAGGAACCTCAACTCCAGAAATATTGTCATCAGAAGAGCTTCTAATGGAAGAATTGTCATCAATATCCTTCGAAGAGGATAACTTCAGATTAACACCTGCAGTCGACGCTTCCAACCTAAAAAGTTAAATTGAAGCAGAAAAGGAGAAAATGAAAAACATTATACCATTAGATCTCCTCACAAGATCATATCAAAATATTTTAAAAAAATGGTTCAGTTTTAAAAACAAGTAATAATGGATGGGAAAATTGTCACTATTACCTCACATATGACCCAATCAGCCTTTGTATATCAGCAACTTTTTCATCGTCTTCACAGGTGACAAAGACAACCTTTTCCTGTAATTAACAATAGCTGCACTAGTGTCACATTATAGATATTCAAACTTCAAAACCATTGAATGGATACTTAGAAGACTTGCCTGCCTTGCCCTAACACCAAGATGAGATAAGTGAGGCAGCTCTTGCTGAAGTATAACTCCCACTATGTTCCTCCCAGCAGCTGTTACCTGCCAGTGTAATCAACTTTATAAATATTAATATATTTAATATTTTCATATAATCTCAAACACAAATATATATGTATATATACCTCTTCGTCACCATCAGCTTTGTTAACAACAAGGATAATAGGTCCTTCCACCGATGATGGTAGTGAACCAGGAACTATTCTTTCAACCTAGCTCGAAAAAACACACTCATGTTAGTCAAGGATGGGGATATCCCTACCCTTATTAGTTTATTTGGTTATTAGTTTATTTTTTTGGTTTTCTTGTGTAGAGAGCTACAGATTCTTGTCTTTCCCAACTTGCAGACTTCTTTTTGAAATTTCATAGCATAAAATTACTTGATCACGTGGTTTTTAATTGTCATACACCCTGTGTCTCTTTCCTATTAGTACTTTAGTGTTTCCGTAGACTCTATCTTGCCAAGAGTGAAGTTTTAGAGGCTCTTGCCCATGATGGGTGAGGAGAGACTTTGCAATGATGGATCTGGAGAGATATGAGACCTGTCTTTCGGTTCAATTACCTTAACACAAATATCATGATGGTAAAGTACTGATGTGAAAAATAAACCCATAATATTTGTGGCAAGAAGTTCGGCAGGATTATCGTTTAAGCTCAATCTTTTACAAGTGTTAGTAGTTTTAGTATAAGGATACATTCACTTCTAAGATATCTATTCAAGGGACGAATCACTTCCATAAATTCAACAAGGGTTTTCTATAAAGATTTCCATCTCATACTCAAAAGCACACAGTAAATATCATAATCACATTGTATGTGATATTTCTAAATGCAACTTGGTAGTGGTACCTGGACCAACTTTCCTAAAGCAGCTCCTGGAACAAGAACATCCCAACCTTGAGAACCAAGAATACTTCTAACAGCTTTTAGAAGAAGGGTACATAGTTTTGAAACCTGAAAAATGACACTAAAAATGTACAGTAGAAAAGTTAGATATTATGTATATACATAATCTACTTGTTATGTTTGGTAATGAAATCTGTAGTCTAGGAATAAACATGACAAGAAATCACAGATACTGGTGAAAGCACTTTAGACTATATTTCCTAAAAAAAATTTCTCTGACTAAATTGCAGAGGATAATGTACCCAAAAGAGAAATATGAAGGATGCATTATCATACCCAGCTCGAATCTCAGCTTCTGTATATGTCCTGACACTGTTTTCAGGTATTCCTAGAGCTTTTCCTAGTTTCTGCAACATTTAAAATGACAAGTTTGTCTATTTCAAGATATACGCATTTAAAATGAAGAGGATCCCAAGTGTGAAAACTAAGCAGTACCAGTATCACAAGGCATAAATTATTTAGCTTTGAAATGAAGGAAGAACTATTATCATGTTTCCTATGTCTGAATCAAATTTGTCTTATGTTCTGATTCATTTCTGATTAAAGGTTGTGTGAAAAACAAATTAGGTTACACATCAAAACTATTAAGGCTGTTATTAAGACTAGCAAACTGTCTGTTTATTTAATTATATATTTTCAGTATACAGACTTTTTGAAATTTTTGTACTCCCTAGTCTTGGTTGCATCTTGCCTTCATTTTGTCATATTTTTTTAGTATCTTTTTGCATTAGGCATTAAAATTGCAGGCCTTTAAAATCATCTTAATATTTTCTAACCTGAACTTTCTGAGGGAATATCTGAAGAAGTTCTTCAGTATATTCATCAGTTAGCCTCTTTGATCTATCAAGTGTAGCTTTCAGTCTCAATGTCCAAATTGTCTTGCCATCTTCATTTCCTGGAATTTGGAGTACATTCAAAATGAAAAATCAGTCTACACTGTCTATAGTGATTAAAAAAAAAAAAACAATTTAAGAAAGGACTTAAGAAAGCTACCTTCCCTTTCAGAAAGGCCTCTTTTACTCCAGGCAGTGAGCTCATTTTCAATAGCACCACATTCTTCTGGCTTCCAACCAGATAACTTCAGCTGGTGGACTCCAATAATAAGGGCTCCAAGAGGATCATTCCACGAGTTTACATTTTTTGACTGCACTTTTTCTGCCAGCCAGCTAGCACCTCCCACAACTTCAAGCTCGTTGAGAAATCTATTCATGTGTTTAGAGGTTAATGTGCTACCAATAGAAAGGTCTTGCAATATAATCTACAAGTAGCATGTAGGTGGAAAAGTTCTATATCTCCATCAAACAATTTTACATAGTGTTGAATATAGAAGAAATAGAGTTTGGAATTAATCTCCCTTGTGTATAAATCACACATAAGGTAGTCTATTTATAGTAGAGAGATACAATTAAAAGAGTAATTGAAAGTAACAGAATAAACAGAAGATATTGTTTGATATTGTGGTTAACAATATCTAACAATATCTTAACAATATCAATTAATATCTAAACAATATCTAACACTTCCCCTCAAGCTGGAGCATACAAATCGTATGTGCCAAGCTTGTTACAAATATAATCAATTCTAGAACCCCGTAAAGATTTAGTAAAAATATCTGCTAACTGATCACTTGAGTTAACAAACTCAGTCTTGATGTCTCCGGACATAATCTTTTCTCGAATGAAATGACAGATCAATCTCAATGTGTTTGGTCCTCTCATGAAAGACAGAATTAGAACTAATATGAAAGCGACTCGATTGTCACACATAAGTGACATTTGAGTGACATCTCCAAATTGTAACTCTCTAAGCAATTGTTTGAGCCAAACAAGTTCACAAGCAACTGAGGCCATAGCTCTATATTCTGCTTCTGCACTAGATCTTGCCACAACACTTTGTTTCTTACTTTTCCATGAGACCAAGTTACCACCAATGGAGACACAATATCCAGATGTAGATCTTCTATCCTAAGGAGATCCTGCCCAATCAGGATCTGAGTAGCAAACAACTCTTGTATGGTTATTAGAATCATATAACAATCCTTTTCCAGGAGATCCTTTAATATACTTTAAGATACGAATGACTGCATTCCAATGATCTTCACATGGGAAATTAAGAAATTGGCTTACCACACTGACTGCAAAGGAAATGTCAGGACGAGTAACTGTAAGATAATTCAATTTTCCAACCAATCTTCTATACTGCTCAGGATCAAGTATAAACTCCCCCTGATTTGGTAGAAGTTTAGTATTGGGATCCATGGGCGTATCAACAGACTTTGAATTCATCAACCCAGTTTCCTCCAAAATATTCATGACATACTCCCTCTGAGATATAACAATACCATCATTGGACTGTGTCACCTCAATACCCAAGAAATATCTAAGTTTGCCAAGATCTTTGGTCTGAAAATGGTGACAGAAATGTTGTTTCAACTGAGAGATGTCATGGTTGTCACTACCTGTAAGAACGATGTCATCAACATATACTATCAAGTAAACACATCCAACACTTGAGTGTCGATAAAAGACAGAGTGATCTGCTTCACACCAAGTCATACCAAATTGTTGAACAATCTTGCTAAACTTTCCAAACCAAGCCCTAGGAGACTGTTTTAGGCCATATAGGGATTTGCGAAGACGACATACCATCCCAGAAGACTCCCCCTGAGCAACAAACCCGGGAGGTTGCTCCATATAGATTTCCTCTTGCAAATCACCATTGAGGAAAACATTTTTAACATCTAGTTGATAAAGAGGCCATTGTTGAAGAGCGGTCATGGCGATAAATAAACGAACAGAAGTCATCTTTGCCACAAGGGAAAAGGTATCTCCATAATCCAACCCAAAAATTTGAGTATAACCTTTGGCCACAAGACGGGCTTTGAGGCGATCAATAGTACCATCAGGTCCAACTTTGATAGCAAACACCCACCTGCAACCAACAACAGATTTCCCAGACGATAACGAAACCAATTCCCAAGTTTCACTATTATGAAGAGCCCTTAGTTCATCTAACATGACCTAACGCCAACCAGGATGGGCTAAAGCTTCACGGACATTTTTTGGAATGGGCATAGAAGAAATAAAGGAAAGACATATATAAAAAGGTAATGACAATCGATGATAACTCAAACCAATATAATGGGGAGAGGGATTACATGTAGAACGGATACCTTTTCGGAGGGCAATGGGAAGGTCAGACTTAGGTGTCACATCCAGAGGAGACAGAGTAGTTGGCACTTGAGTAGAGTCACATGGTGGTGGTTGTGATTGGTTTCGACAACTATAAACCTGAAGAGGCAGTGAAGAAGAAGTTGACTGCGGAGTAGAAACTAATGGTGAAGAAGACACAGTTAGAGGGTCACAAACAACAGGAACATTAAATGTACTAGGAGTGTTGGCAAGATTGGATGGAGACAGAGGTGAAGATTGACTTTTAAAATAAAAAGAGAACTCATCAAAGGTGACATCTGCAAACACAAAATAACGGTTAAGAGAAGGAGAAAAACATTTGTATCCTTTTTGTGATCTTGTAAACCCTAAGAAAACACATTTATGTGATCTAGGAGAAAGTTTGTCAAGACCAGAACTGAAATTATGAACAAAACATGTATACCTGAAAACTTTTAGAGGTAAGGGATGAAGTGGTTCATGAGGGAATAAAATGGAATGAGGTATTTTATTATCTAAAACCGAAGATGACATGCGATTAACAAGATAACATACAGTAAGAAGAGCATCACCCAAAAAATGCTGAGGAACCTCTCCATGAATTAAAAGAGTGCGAGTTGTTTCAATAAGATGTCTATTTTTACGTTCAGCTATACCATTTTGTTAAGGTGTATAAGCACAAGAAGTTTGATGCAAAATACCATGAGAAACCATGAATTGTTTAAAAGAATGAGAAAGATATTCACGACCATTATCACTACGCAAAACTCTAATAGAAACACCGAACTGAGTTTGAATTTCATTGAAAAAAGTTTGAAAGATATAAAATAATTCATAACGATTTTTCATCAAAAATAACCAAGTGCATCTGGAATAATCATCAATGAAAGTAACAAAGTATTGAAAACCTAAAGTAGACTTAACGCGGCTAGGTCCTCAAATGTCAGAGTGAACCACGGCAAAAGGGGATGAAGCACCACGTGTGACACTACGAGGAAAGGAAGTACGACTATGCTTGCCTAATTGACACGACTCACATGCCAAACTAGACAATTTAGATAAGGCAGGGACAAGTTGCTGTAACTTGACAAGACTTGGATGACCTAACTGAGCATGAAGAAGAGAGGGAGACTTTATAACTGCACCAACATGTGTAAAGGGACGAAGATGATAAAGACCATGAGACTCACATCCTGTGCCAATCACCTATTTCGAACTCCGGTCTTGTAAACACACATAATTGTTGGTAAAAGAAACAACACAATCAAGAGAACGAGTTAGACGACTGATGGATAACAGGTTAAAAGGAGACCCCATTATCAATAGTTAAAGAAGGAAAAAGTTTAACAGCTCCAACACCATGAGATGATACTCTAGAGCCATCAGCCAGTGTAACAAAAGGTAAAGGATCAGGAGAAGATAAAGAGGAGAATAAAGATTTGTTACCGGTAATATGATCAGTGGCTCCTGAATCAAAAACCCAAGGACCAGAAGAAGATTAGGTCAGACCAACAAAAGATGTACTTGTGTGTGCGACAGACACAGTGGAACTAGAAGACTGTTGATCCTTATACCATTTGAGAAATTTGTTGAACATAACAGGTGTGTCTGATGAAATAGAAGGAGGATCCTTGGCAGATAAAGGTGGGGAAATATCAGTCTGAGCAACTGCAGTAGATCGAGGAGGACGACCATGTAATGCATAACACTTGTCAATCTTGTGACCTAGTTTGCCACAATGTTCACACTCATGTAATGCATAACACTGGTCAATCTTGTGACCTAGCTTGCCACAATGTTCACACTTAGGACGCCCTTTTCCCTGTTTGCGAGGGCAAGTTCGGTCATCACGGTGAGATACCAATGCAGAAGCAGGTGTGTTAGGGTTGGGTTTTGCTGGTATACGCAAAAGAGTGGAGCAGGTCGATGTCAAGGTGGGGACAACCAGAGAACCCAAAATCTGATCACGAATATGTGAATATTGATCAGCAAGTCCGTGTAATTCCCCTAGCATGAAGAACTTTGATCGTTGTCCTATCTCGGTGGCAGGGTCGGGGGAAGAAGGCAATAACTCATTGAACTCATGAAAAAGAGCATGAATTTTGCCCATATAATCAGTCATAGAATCTTGATGTTTAGAGGCAATAACATCTACAAATTTAGAACAGACATCATAGAGACGTTGAGTACCATTGGTATATAATAACTTGACATGTTCCCAGATTTTGGCACATGTTTCGTAGAAACGAAAAATTTGTTTTAACGAAGGATCAAGAGTACTCTTGAAAACCACACATAATTGAGCATCAATGGTGTCCCAACGGTCTTCCTCACCAGGAGTGAGAGTAGGTGCTTTTGGGGCAAGATGATCAAGATACTTTTGACTCTTAAGCCATAATCTGACGTCTGATGACCATGTGGCATAATTAGGGCCAGTTAATTTGTCAATGGATAAGTGCATATTAACATAGTTAGTGTAGATGGAAGGATCAGACGCAGTACTGACAGAATTGGAAGTACTAAAAGGAGCGGAAGAAGTCATAAAAGGCGGAGGCAATAATGATAGTGGCGTGAATCAGTATACCAGGTAAGTTCCCAGGAAAGAGAGGTGGGTCACTAATGGACACGCTTAAATACCAAGTCTTTCCTTGTCAGAACTTTCCTAGACATGCACTTTCACACTACCAAATAACCGACAGCGATAGCGGCGGTGGTGGCGGCTTCAATAGTGGTCAAAGGCGAAAAAAAATTAGGAATAAATATCTATCTTCATGCATTTTGACTGTTACACATCATATTCTAGTGTTATCTAGTACTGCTTAAGTAGTTAACAAGTAATCCATGTTTTTTGTGACGTGTCCATGGTACTACGAGTAAATTAGGAATATGGTATGACAAAAACCTGCTTAAAAGGACAAATGAGTAATCCTCGAGCCCAATCTCACAAAGGCGCCACTGTACCTCCCAAGAAACAAGATAAGAATCAAAAGATGTTCCAGCATTCTTTAAGCAAACCACACTCAAGGTCTGGCTAAATAATTGAATAAAACCAGTGTCACCTTTTGGCGCATAGCTATTGCAGAATCTGGAGCATCATTCCTCAGGCCACTTTCAAGACCCTTTACTATAGTTTCTCTCAGAACATTTAAAGATTCCATTGTTTTAAATAAAGGTTTAATTACATCTTCTGTAGCGGCAGTTGATTCTGCTGCAGCATCCATATTCTAGAAAATTACAAAACATTGTCTCTTATCAGTAGATATCACTATCAGAACAATTATTAGTACCGCAATCTCGTAAATAGCATCAATGCAACAATACTAATCCCCCCATCCCCAAGAAAAAGGCAAAGGAGAGAGAATTCTTATCCAAGCTAGAGCTTGACAACCACAGTATTTCACCTTCATATTCTTATGCTACAACTATAATTTGTTTAGAAGTATTTGGACTATAAGAGAATCGAGAGAGAATAATGCATCATAGAAGATAGTGAGTTATTATCCTAAATCCGTTCTTGTACCACAAATTCAAGTCTCTGTTTATGAAAATAAGATAACTTCTCTACATACTCTCCTGCTCAGAGTCATATGTTTCCCCCCTTTTGAGATACACCTTTAGGACTTTTAAATTTAGTAATACCAATATTCTTTTGCTCTTTAATTAGGTGTTCAGTCAAAGGATATTTTTATGTTTCTTAGATTTTTCCTTCAATACCAAATTTTCTTCAAACAACGTAAGGATATTGGTTTTTGAAAATTACCATTAAAATATTATCATATTAAACTAACTTTTTAAGTTCATTCAAAAGTTAAAAAGTTTTTAACATTTATCATCCAGAAAGTAATTTTATATCCTTTAAACCAACCTTATCTGAAATATCTTTTAAAATTTACAGATACCCATGTAATGTACAGGACTCTTATATATACGTTTTAATCATGGTTCAGTTTTCCCCCACCAAATGATAATGAAGGATCCTAACTTCACTTAATTTTCCTTTTTTCATGTGGCCATTTTCCTTTGATTTATTTGTTAAAGAGTTTACAGATACATACACGTGAAAAGCAAAAGAAACCAGAAGAACATTAGACAAAATGTGCCTCCAGCCAGCAAAACAATAGACAAGACCCTTTCCTCAGTTTACCATGAGTTGACATATTTCAGAATTTTATTTGCAACCAGATTTGTGACACAGCCCAAATGAATGCAAAAACACCAAGGTTCATATGCACAGCCATAGTTGGTATGTGGCTCAAAAAATATAGCCAGAGTATAATGATCAGCACAAGGATATGGACTTACATCAAATAGAGATATGATCAACTTAAAATATATAATTGAGGTAACCTCACCTTATAAGTCGATTTTGTAGGATTGAATTAGAACACCTCTCCATTTCTAATATGGAGAAAAAATTCAAAATGTAAAATTCAATCTTAAAGCAGAAGCACCATAACGAAGTGGTCAGATTACTTCTGCATATAATCAATTTCAACTCCTAAATCTTATGATAAGAACCTTGGGAGAACCACACTACAAATGTTAGCTGATATAGTCGGAGAGCCCAAGACCTTATCCTATACTTCCAATGCGATCCAGAACCATTACTTACTATTGGATCCTAACATAACATCATGTTCCACAGCCCAAGGCCTGCATGTACTAGTTGTGCACTAGCCATTTGGTTAGTCTAAGGCAAACACTACAATGTCAGTATCATTACCCACCCTGTCCATTGGCAGTTGAAAGACATGGTAGAAAGCTTTGCACCAGTCGATAAAAACCTAATATCTTTAACAAGATGCCTTTCCCTCTCACATCCTCTTTTTTATTTATATGAAAAATGATTTATTTCTCTAATGACTTAATTACATTTTTCGTCCTCCACCGATTGTGCAATTTGTCGCTCAAGTTTTCTCTGATTTAAAATCATGTCCCTCCATCCTAATTTCATTGATTATTTAAGTCATTCCTTATGTTGTTCATTGCTATCATAATACCAATAATTTACCGTTAAGAATTGTCAACATGACAATCAAGTCAATACAGTTAGAATGCTATTTTAGGTTATTTAGGTATTGCACAGGTTGATACATCAACTAATTTTGTTAAATATTGGATAAAATCAAGATAAAAGGACCTGATTGTGAATGGGAGAAAACTTGAGAGCCACCTATCACAATTGAAACCTAAGAGACCAAACTCCTACAATTGAGCTACTTGAAAGACTAAGCAATTAGTCATTTTCTGAGTATCTCATCTGCCAACTAGCTAACTCACTGACTATTGAAAGACCTTCAACTTCTTCACTTGTAATAATTTTAGTTCAACTCTCAATTAGTGCAATAACAAAATCGTATTCTTGAGGTAAACTTTCAAGGATTGAATCAAGATGTTGTTTGAAAGAAACTAGATTATCAACATATGCAAGAGAATTAACAAGTGTTTTAATCTGAGATGATATTCAGACATTAGTTGCTTCGAGAATTTGATGATGAAAATAGGAATGGATGTTCTCCCAAATTTCATAAAGAGTGGATACAACTAAGAACACTAGCAAGAATGACACTAGAAAGTGATGAGTGTAACCAAACTAACAAAATATGATCTTTCTCCCTAGCGAGATCATCTATATTCAAGCGATCAAGAAAAATATCTTGATCAAAAAGAAAATAGGAAGGAATTTTCAGTGCTACAACAAAATGATGCAACCTATGTGCTTTGATTACCGGCTCGACTTGTTGATGCCATAGCAAGAAATTTGGTCATCGAGCTTCTCCAAAATATGATGAGAAAATGTGATTGGAGTCAGTACCATAACAGGGATGACAAAACCCTTATCAGTTGCCACAGTGTGGGTTGCAAGGTTATTGCCTAGTCATTGAAGGGTATTTTCTAAAGCCATGGATCACTATGCTCCTGATACCATATTGAAAGAAAAATATATTGATACTAAAAGAAAAATTTACAACCAATAAAAGTTAATAATTCTCTATTACAAAAACCTCTATATATTGATTAGAGAATTACTAATCAGAACAATTACAACTAGGCAGTAAAGAGAAATATCTCTAACACTAACTAACAAATAATTATTCTACCATGAGTTAGCTGACATCTTATTCCATAATTAGTTTATTTCGAAATATAAATACAAGAGAGTCAGAAAAAGAAAATTCACCTTTTTGCACTCGAAGAATGAATTAAGTGCTGAAATGCCATATTCATCCATAGATTCAAGAATTGATTCTAGCTGTTCAGCGAGACTGCACGCAACATGACAAGCCATCCGTGTGAAATCATCAAATTATAGTATAATACAAGTTTAAATTATTTGAATATATCCTTGAAATTTGAAATTTAGTATAATTATATTGTTGACTCGCCCCCCCCCCCCTACCCCCCAAGAGATGGAAAGCATTCCAGGGTCAGTCTTGTGACCTTGATAGGAACAGGCTACAAGTTCTAGATCCTGAAAGCAGTCTCTCTACATGTGGAGTGCATGACACTCCCCAAACTCCATAATATTGGAGATTGATTCATTGAACCACCATCTTTATTGGAGCCTCTACGCTTCCAACACGATTGAACATGGGACCTCTTAAAATGATAAATTAGTACATAGTATTCAATCAGTTGATTTTCTGACTTAGGAAATATATGATTACTTCAAAATAAAGATTTTTGCAGTTAACAATACAAATGCATAAAGTTTCATGATCAGCCTATTGGTTGTATTCAAATGATGGGGCTATGAACATGTAGAGAGTTTCCAACAGAAAACAGCATAATGTTTAAATTTAAAAAGAGAAATTGATGTGAAGGATAAGCAAAAACTTCTGCATCTTCATGTCAAACCTGCCAGCATTGAAGAAGTCTTTGAGTTCTTGATGAAATATTTGGAATTCCTTCACAAACGGTTCACTATATTCTCCAGGATTCTTTGTGATTTTAGCAAGCATGGCTTCTGTAGCAACCAAATCTTCAGGCCCAGCATTTCGGTGAAGCTTGTTTTGTATTGTGTGCTTAATTTGTAACTGGACAATAAACAATACAGATGTCAGTTAACATTGAACTAAGAGGAGATTTCATACTTCATGTACAATGAGGAGGACAACCTTGAGGTCATGTGGGATGTCATTTCGATGAGCAATATCTCTAATTCGAGTAAGAGGTACAGATGCAGTGAATTCTGCCTTGAAAGATGGCAAACATGGATGAATCTTTCGGATGATTAGAATTTCCTGTATGTTAGTGAAAATATGGCACATGAAAGAAGTAAGACATAAACTTTATTGGACAGCAAGACATAAAAAAGAGGTGGCAAATGTAAAGAAATAATATATCAAATTTTCAAAAACACATTTTAAACAATAATTTCCTATTCTCGTACAAGTAACATTAAATGTATGTCAGACATTTTATAGGACATGCCTGAACTTAAGCAAATAATTTAAAACAGAACAACTGTTACAAAAATTTGACAGAAAAAAAAGACAAGGAATACATTAAGAAGATATGGAACTAATTTACTGCATTTGAACTATAACACTCTATTCAAACAATCTAAAATAAGGGTTTGTTTGAGTAAACTTCTCCATAAATACTTTGAAGAGAAGAAAATGATAAAAATGAAAGAAATTTCTACAGAAGTTAAAATTAAGTATAAGTAAAAAGATAGATTTAAAAAAAGTTAATATAAGATAAATTCTGTAAAATAACCTGAGCATAGACTAATTTTAGTTTCTAGAAAAAATTATATGAAATCCCTATAGGCCGAAACGCATGTAAAATGTTATTGCTCTGTCAAACCAATGACAGAAATATCCACCCTCATATAATTTTGTGAAATATCAGCAACATCTATTATTCAATCAAGTCGATATGATCCATTGTAAAAAGTAATAATAGATCACCTGTGGAGATATATCCTTCCGAGCAGTGTGTCGCTCTAGTTCACGAAATATAAGCCTTGAAATCTCAGCATGCCTATTGGGGCGGTGGTGACCTCCATCTTCAAAACAAGATATTTGCCCTGTGTTTATCCACTGCACATATGATGTAACAAGGGCTCAGATGATTGTAAAAGAAAGCATAGACGATTCAATGAAAAAGACAGAACAAGACCTTGAGATAGATGGCCGAGTATAAAAGAGCCTCCAATCGATCTTCCCCTTGCAGACTTTCAGCTATAATATCACGTACGATATCAAGCTTCAAAGAGAAAATTATATAACGTTAATATGCTGATTAAAAAGGAATGGTACTGGTTTTTAAAGCAGGCACTGAGGGAAGGGAACATTTTGAATTGAAGTACCTTTCTCCACCAATTCCTAGCGTTTTGGTCACCCTGAACGAACTTGAGAGGCAAGCCATGGAGACCTGAAGTGTCCCATTTCCCTTGTGTTTCATGGGTTCGATGCTCGTTGGATCGCATGAAAGAAGCAGGTTTACCTTGCCACTGACCTACAAAGGGACTTGGCTCTGCCTTTTCGGAAACAGAAGAAGTAGCAGCATCATATCCATTACCTTCCTCCTCTTGTTGTAGTTGTAGGTGTTCATCCAAAGGGTGTAATTCCAAATTCTCTTGCGTTGCGTCCCACGTAGCGACGGTGGTAAAATGACCTGCCACGGGCAACTTCAACACTCTGTTTTTTCCGCCTTCCCAAACCAAAGTGGAATCCTTTTTGACAGTGACGAATTTAAACTCAATGTGACCGGTCCCTTTAAATTCCAAGTCGCACACCCATCCGTTTGGCGTCCAGTTCAAGGGAACATTGTTGTTCCATGATCCTAATTCTTTGGTTGATCCTCGGATGACAACGTGATCACCAAATTGAACCTGGTGATCTAACCGAAGCTGCAAACGAACTTGGCGCTTCATGGTCACAGAAGAGTCGTTCTTGTGACCTTCTTCTTCTTGTTGGTCCCTGACATTGATTGGAGTAGTTAGATGGAAGGTAAGCATATATATTGGAAGTAAGCAGAAGAAATGATGAATTAGAGAAAAAGAGAGAGAGAGAGAGAGAGAGAGAGAGAGAGAAGGACCTTGTCTGCGTTTGAGGAGAGGGGAGAGCGGAGAGAGGCGGAGGCAATCGGAGATGGAGAGGGCGAAGAAGAGGGAGAGATGGAAGGAGGAATCTGAGATGGTTTTTGTTGGTACAAGTGGGAGTGGAGGGATGGGCACAGACACAGACGCATGGATGGGTGGTAGACGCATACACACGCAAAGAATCCATTGCGTGACTTGTCTTCTTCTTCTTCTTCTTCTTCTTCTTCTTCTTCTTCTTCTTCTTCTTCTTCTTCTTCTTCTTCTTCTTCTTTCCTCAACTTGGAAACCAAATCAAATCATGGATTCATTTCATTTCACGGGATATCGGGATGGATGATATTTTGGAGAGTGAGCAATGAGCATAGCTTACTATCCTTAACACGTGGACACCCATTCCTTTCCAACTCCTTAACACGTGCCTCCACTTCTACCATTGTTATTGGTTCTCCCCTGAATGCATCTTCAACTTTTAATACTTTTGAAAATGGTAAAATATTTTATTCAATTTTCTTTTATTTAATGAATTTCTATAAATATCCTTCCTAATAAGCCATAAACATTCCTTCTCTTATCAAGAGAGATAGATTGATAGATTCATGGCAACTAGTTGCGGAAGAAGACAATTGGGAATGGCAGCTATGTTTAGTTAGTAATATTCTCCCTATACTTTCATTCATTTACACTTATAATGTACATATGAGAAATTAGGTCAATAAGAAAAATAAAAACGAAACAAGAAACACATAATGTACAATTGAATTGTTGATGGACCAAAGTACTTATATTTTATTTTTCATAACCATGAAAAAGAAATTTAAAAAATAGAAAAAGAAGAAAATAAACAAAAGCAATAAGAAAAGTCTTAAAAAATCATTCCATCATAAGAAAAACAAAGAGAAAAAGAGATATAAAATAAGATGAAAAATATATTTGTTTATTAAGAGAAGCAAAAGAAGTAAAAAAGAAAAATGTTAATTTAAAATATAATAGATAAAAAAATTAAAATTAAATATGTGTATCATCACAAAATTATTCATAATTATTAATTTTTTTAGAATAAAATAAATTTTTAAATTAAGATTTATTTTTTCAATAATATATACTTTAATATATATAAATATATATATATATATATATAATACTTTTTATCATAAAATCATATTTAAAAATAAATTAATTTAGTTTTTTTAGTCATGGGATTAAGCATTAGTTAACCAACATCTACAGCCATTTGCTCGTCACTCTTATAGTATATTCCATTAAAATAATCAAAGAAATGAGGGAGACCAAAATTTATTCACAAATAAAACCACTAATCTTAATTTTGGAAGAGAGTACCTATTCCAAAATAGTCTAAGACTAAAAAAAAACAGAATTATACCAATAAAAATCCTCTTTGTTTAGATTTTCCAAATTAGCCAACTCATTAGCACATTTATTAGTCTCTCTATATATATGAAAGATATGAACTTACATACTTATAAATCATCTTCTCCTAATTCTTACAAGTCAAGACTACCAACTGAGATCCAGTCTGAACCTAAAACTTAAGAAAAAACAGTTTCAATCAACAATAAGCTCAACACCATATAGAACAAATTTAACACTAAGAAATGTAGTGAAATCACCCACATACCCTCTCTGCTATCCCAAAAAATACCACCACCAACAGTCAACGATAGCATCATCAATATTACACTTAATAACTCCGTTTCATATGACCTGTACAATTTTCTTAACTACTAAAGTTCTGCCTATAATTAAAAAATGAGTAAGAATAATCAAATCTTGAATCTTATTACACATTACTTATTTGAAAACACATGTCAGTTGTAACTACATTAACTCTTAGTCCAAACCTAAACCCTAAGCCAAAATTAATCTATTGAATGAAAAATAACTATATAATATCATTTATCTCATATTTTTCCACTTCCACGAAAATAAGACATCTAAGTTAAAGAAGAAAACAACATTTTTATTTGTAATTTTTCTTACTATCTCTCTGGAAAACAAACATACCCTTGAAATTTATACGAAAAATAATACGTATGATTTATTTTCGTAATTTTAAAGGTAGAGATGTTTTTACTGTTTTAACAAATATTTAAAATAGTTAAAATAATAAATTATAAAAGATTTTGTCTAACTAAAACATTTTAATTAGTACCATCAAGTCAAGGTAGGTGGAGAAATTAAAAAATATATACATATATATATATATATACATATATATATATATATATATATATATAATTATTAATAATAAAACTTTCTAAGCCTATTCAAGATTGTTAGTCTATTCATACACCTTAATATAAATTAAGGTACCTAAAGTTTAATCTAAAACAAATAAATAAACTAGACTTGTAAAAATCCAGATTGGCTGTGAAAACGTGCAATAAGGATTTGGGTTTATTATACCTACAGCGTCCGTGTTATCGACTTTAATAACTTCACTCAAACTTACAGATCTCGTTACTGACGTGGTCAAATTAAAAATCGTCTTTAAGATAGTTTCTAAGTAGTTGATAATATAAAATTACACAGATAATAGATCAAACTTAAATTCATACAACATATCTCATAATATCATACCGAGTTTTATTTTGAGATGTGAAATGTGTTGAATAAGGATAAATGTGCAAGATAAAACACCAATATTTAATTAAAACTAAAATTAATCAAACCAAAGTTAACTGACAAAGGAATTAAAAAATAATTCACAAGTGATGAAACTAGAGTGCAATACATAATTTACCCTAGATATATTGCAGAAAAAATTATCTTGATACGTTTCTCTCATGACCAGGTAGATATTGATCCACTAATGTATATCCAATCATGTGTTATATAGTACATGGGCATAGCAAGTAAGGTTTTCTGTTACAACGTAGCCAATTGCTCTGCTTTGGTGTGTCTAAGTAAACATTACAACTGAAATTTAAACCACTCATTTTTGAAGAAACAATGCGATTCAACCTGGCTTACTATGGAAAATGCACAAGAACCGTATGTCACAGAAGCCCGACAGAGACCATGGATAATACAGCTAAAATAACACAACATTAAGGTTGCACAGCCTCCAAAAGTTTCTCATAAACTTGTCTAGCAGTCAAATCCTCCACCTGAAACAATCGTCAAATATGAAAATAATTACTTTTGGGCAATCTTATAAGAGGGAAATAGAAATAATTAAGTCACTGGAATTAATATGATAAAGAATAGTATCATTTGGTAAGAGCCCAAATGCATATCAATGTGGATGCTCCATATGGAGGTATACTTGATAATACTGTAACTCACCACAAGAAGCTTTGATTTGTTATTCCATCCTCTCTGAAGAGTCATCTGACTCAATCTCAAACCCAAAACCTATGTAAAAAATGTGAAGTGCGTGCAAAGCTGTCAGTGCTATAGTTGTCTTCGGCCAGAGGGAAAGATTGAGCAAAGAGACATACTAACAAAAAAGGGCCAACACAAAGTCCAAAGAGTTCAAGGAGGATCATGACTAGGCACCAGGCAACCTTGCTCTGATGAATAAAAAGGCTATTTTTGCAAACAGATCCCATGACCAAAAAGTCACAAAGCAACAACCTTAATGTTGAGACAAAACGCACACCCAATAAAAAGAGAAACAAAGAGGGTCTAAATATACTTTTCCCATAAATTCCAAAAGTTCGTTGTTAGCCTCTCCACGGGCAGCAGGTGCAGCAACAGTGACTCGAACATCATCAGCGTTTACTCCTGATACAGCAAAAAAAAAAGTATAACTTTAATCCTCAAGATCAACAGGATTTTATTAAGAAAGTTAGAAGAAAATTTCACAGTAAATGTATTGTAAGCATGCCATTATGTAGCGGAAGTTACAACTCTGATATAATGTGGAAGAAAAGATGACCATTTCTTCTTAAACTACCCCCACCATTCTGCTCCATTCTCATTTCCTCTTTTCAATTAAGGGCTCCAAAACATCACTGTTCTAAACTACCATACCAAAATGAGCGATGTCCTTAAATAATGTTCGTTGCTGATACTGCTTCTTAACCCATCCATGAAATATGAGCGGGTAGCAGACATAGATATAAGCAGACACGTGCCATTTTGGTATGAATTAAGGTTGTACATGTAAGCATACAAGTGGTGGGCATAAATTGGCAGTATATGAAAGGAAGTGTGATTTTTCATAATCTGTTTGTCGAAGAAAATGTGATTTTGACGTAATTTGAAGGGGCAGAGCAATTAAATGAATACGGAAAGTGGGATTTGGAGCATAATGTAGATGATATGAATAGGGAAGAGAAAGGGTACTGGTGATTGCTGAACGTTGTGCACGATCTTCAACCTCTATAGCAACCTGAACAAGCCCTCCTTCAAGCTGGGAAATACAGGGTGGAACGGGGGCATCCTGAAGAAAAGAAAGAGAGGAGTGAGTGAGAGAAAGAGAGAGTGATGTTGAGCAATAAAAGCTGAGATGAGATAACCTGAGGGTTGGTTTCGGCAGCAACAGTACTGAGGGCACCATCAAGAACATAAATAAGAGAGGAAAGGTCAAAATCCTGGTCGGCGCGATAACAAACGAAAAGACCACAGCCCATACAGTTCATGCGGAATTGCTTCTCCAATTTGCCCTCGCCCCTCTTCAAGAGAACTTTTCCGGCATGGTGAACGTTGAATCGGGCAAGATGTTTGGTCTTGTCGAGTACATAGGCTTTGTCGGTTTTCCTTTTCGGCATTTTCTGCAATTGGGTATCTTCTCGAGGAAGAGGGAGAGGTTGGGGTGAGAGAAAGATAGAGAGAGAGAAGAAATAGAGATTGGAAGAAAGCAACGAACCAGTAATAAGGACGTGGGAACCGCAGTGTTTGCAGTAATAAACGAAGAGATCGGAGTGAGGGCCCTCCGGAGCCGCGTCCTCGCTTGAGTACGTATGCGTAGTTCTCTTCGGCATCTCTCACTCTCTCTCTCGCGCGCGCACACACACACAGCAACACCAGCTGCAGCTTAGTTAGTATGAAACTAAACCCAGATGCGCCCACACCAAATGAATCGACCAAAGAAACAACATCAATCAACACACGAACAAGAATTGCCTGGCCCTGGCCCACTAACTTTATTTGGCCCAAACATATTATTTTAATTATTCATAATTTTTAATCTCACTTCTTCTCCTTCACTAAAAATCACTCTAATGTATCTTCTCTATGTAAAACTATACAAATTAATTTAAGTTACTATGCAATTAGAAGAGGATTATTTATCCTCAGCAAATAAGAACAAAAATTATAAATTAAAAAAGAGACTAAGAAATTGAAATCAAAGACAGCGGAAGAACAAAAAAAAAAAAAAGAGCGGTCATATTTTGATAACCAGAAACCATACAATTCTTTGAATAACTCAACTTTTATTAATATAATAATTTATTAAATGATTTAAAAATAAAAATAAAACAAAACTATTATTATAATATTAAAATAGAATTATTTATAGGAATGATATGAATTTGGGTTTGTCAAAGTATTATTTTTCATAAAAAGAATTAGGCGAGAAATTTAGAATAAAAATATTTGCATAAGGGGTATATTTTCTCAAGAGAATATAAAATAGACAAAATTGGACGTGTGAAATAAAAATTAAAATCTATATAATTAAAATCCATATATAGATAAAGAGAATTAAGGAAATTAATTATTTTATCTTGTAAAATAATTCACTTTTAGAAGAATCAGATTCCAGTCTTGAACAATTAAAATAACAAGTATATATGTGTATTATTTAAATGGATGGAAATAAATTAAAAAAAATTGTGTCCATTAACAAGTTCTTGAAGTCCTTTCTAACTTGTTTCCTTTGTTGTATATTCACAGACACTGATAGTGGATCCTACTCTACACCGCTACCTCATTGTTGAAGTGACTATTTTCGTCTCATATATATCATTCATCACATCATATTTTAAACTCATATTTTCATCTTATTTTCTTAATCATTCGTTGTTTCTCATAATGTTATAGAGAGAGTGAATAGTTAATGAATAATTTAAAAGCAACGTAGGAGTAGCGAGCCAAGCAGAAAAGGTTGTAAGTTCGAAACAAACATAAAGATCCATAAAAACTAACAAGTAAAACTCTAAACCAGTCCTTGCAATCTCCATTGTTTCTCTTCTACTTGCATTGCACACCATATTCATGATTAGTTCATTTATACACGATTCACAATTTTATTTCAACCACAAATATTGTCTATCATTACTACTGAACATATATATTTGTATACACCTCTAAGAGGTAAGAGATGACTACCTCTCTTATTTTACTTCTTCTCCCAAACATAACATATTTTCAATATCACATCATATCATATATTGCTGCTGCCCGCCATTCAGAAATAAAATTACTTGTTACAAACATAACTTTACTTGTTATATCTTAGCATCAATCCACCATGATACCTTCCTACTTTTTTCCTTTGTCTTTAGAGCTCCAACACCAAGTCTGCAGTAAAATTCATAATATCAGTCTTTATATATACATGAAAAGGGTTTGGTGCTATTAGAATGGTGAAATTAATTATATTAGTTGTTTGCTTACAATCAGCATCTGTTTTGATCCAGTGCTCCTTATTGTCAGATGAGTCTTCACAGCCAAGAGCAAAGTGGAATGGATTGGGTTGGATCTTATAATATTGTCGCATAATGTTTTCCTTTGACATTGCTCTTTTGGGGTGTATCATTATGTCTTCCTCTCCATGCACCACCTCATTCATTGTTTTCTTCTTGGTCTCACTCTTTTGGTACTTATCACACTTTTGTGCACCTGTCCAATTTTCAGGATGAACTTTCCTGTGGAACATATGAAGAATCTGCAACCCACAAATTATTTTCTGTAAGCGTAAAAGGTAATGAAGGATAAAATAATTGAGGTGAGTATGTGAACCTTATGCAGTTTTCTCTCAGCTGAAGCAGAATCAACAGGCTGGGAGGTGGAGCTTCGGGAAGAAGTGTGAAGCATTCTTTTCTTGAGCTTTTTTTTCATGAGATGCATGGCAGATTTGTCTGCTTCCCTCTCACTTCTCTTGTTATCATTCTCCTCTGCCAGCTTGCTTCTCTGGAACAGCTCCCCAAGCGATGTCCTGTGCTCCTTCTGCTTAGCCACAGCCACAGTTGTGGTTTCTGACAACTCGATTGCCGATCCGAAGAGGTACCCCTGAAGTGGACAAACTGCACTTCCATTCCCATTTGATTCTCCTCCACCTTCCAACAGAGGCTTCCCGCTCAGAGTTATTATGCTTCCATGGCTGCTTCTCCCATTGCTCACATGGCTGTTTCTCCCACATGACGACTCATCGTCCGCTCCAAGAACTTTCTCTAGCTCATCGTTTATCAGCTTCAGTTCGTTCTCAGTCACTTCATCTTCCTTTTCAGTTATATTCTCCACAGATATGGCGAATGTTGGCGTTGTTGATGGATCACTAACAACTTGTTCCGAACCCAGAGTTCCAATTGCTAGGAACCCGTGGAACAGCTCGTACATGGCCCCTGCTGAATCTTCCTCAAACTCCTCATCTTCCACACCCGCGAAAGATTTTCTTAGGTTCTGCTCTTTCTGACTTTGTTTCACGTGCTTGTAATTCCCAAAGCTTCCTTTCAGATAGTTATGATCATCGTCACAAGAATTCCCTAACACAAAACCAGATGTAATTAATCTACAAGTGAATCAATTCTTCCTAATATATGCGACTTTCATTTTCATTGTTCTGCCCATGCATAAACATGTTCGTGAGTACATATGGCAGATGTGTAACTTACCAATGACCAGGTCTTTGAACGGTTCAGCGCTATTCTGGCGAAATTTTCTGTGCATCCACCCTAGTAACTGAAGCAAAGAAATGCATGAACACACTAAATATATAAGTAGAAGAATAATTAATTGGGGTGTGTGAGCGTGCAGAATTGATCTTCACTCACCTTCATCCTTAGTTAGATAGCAGTACTCAGAATGTTGCGGTTTGTTTGGGTGAGTTGTGAGGAAAAGTTAGAGAAGTAAGTGATATGTATTTGATAATAATTTGCAGAGAGGTGTGAAGAGATAAAAGGAGAAAAACCATAGAGATAGTTACAAAGAGTGTTTGTTATTGTATGTCAAGATTCAAGTAACCTAATGGGTAGTGGGTCCTAAACAATGTTATATCCGATCATGTGGAAGGTGGACATAACTGTGAGGCTCATAATGATTTATATCCATCCATGTTTGGTTCAATATAAATAAAATTCAGTTAATTCTAATTGAATTCAAATGAGTGATTGACCAAATGCCTCACCATGCATGCATGCATGTGAGGAAGTTAACGTGTTCGCATGCATTATATATTTATTTCTTTATTTGATGATTTGGAGATGAAGTATAACTCGGAAGTGGGGGCCGGTGAAAAAGGAAAGAAAGAAGAAATGGAGAATCTCCCATTAGTTTCAACATTGTCAGCCTCACTCCATCGCCTTCATACATGGCTTCTGATATATATAATCAGTTAAATAGTAAATTTCATCGAGACCGTCCAAAACTTATCCTTATTATAATCGTGATTAAAAATTAATAAATTAGATAATTTTAAATTATTGACGTAAATTAGTTATACGATGAAGATTATTATAGGTAAAAATTCATATTTTGTTCTGTCGAAATAAACTCAGAAATTATCCATTCCCTTTAACCCTCTTTCTACATACTGGTGTCCCTTTAAGAAGATATGTTTATATGACACACTATTATAAAAATTTTCTATATAAAAACTTGGAGTAGTTTAATATATATTAAAATTATATTAAATGATACGAGATAGAAGACGTGGGATTTTCAAAACGCCTCCTCCTCCAATAAAATCTACCGATCAAACAAAGGGTATTTTGACCCAATCACTACTGCAGAAAAGGCTTTTTACATCGGTTAAAATGGGCTTTCGACGTCGGTTAAAGCGGCGACATAGATACGGGGGTCATAGAAAGTAAGGCTTTCTACGTCGGTTCCTAATAACCGACGTAGAAAGTAAGACTTTCTACGCTCGGTTAATAGAACCGACGTAGAAAGCCTTACTTTCTTTGAGCTATTATGATCGGTCAAACCGGTTATGATCGGTCATAGAGCTATCTTGATCGATCATAACTGGTTCTGATCGGTCACATAAATACTTTCTACGTCGGTTAGTCGGGAACCGATGTAGAAAGTCTTATTTTGTATGAGCTATTCTGATCGGTCATACTGGTTTCGATCGGTCATATACTTTCTATGTCGGCTAACACTTATAACCAACATAGAAAGTCTTACTTTCTATGTCAGTTAAAATTATAACCGACATAGAAAGTACTTTCTACGTCTGGTAATGACATAACCGACGTAGAAATTGTTATTTTTTTTAAAATACCTGCATTTTATTTACAGATGCTACCTTTCTTCGAGTAGACTTCGCCTATTCATCACGTTCCAGACAAATAACCACATATCCAAGTACGTGACAGATATGCACAGTTCATATATAAATTTGCTACGGATATATATCCAAGTACAGACGATTCGATTACGTGACATGATATGTACATATGAAACACATTGAAATGAATATATGTACGGACAGATCCAGTTCCAGACGGTTCATTTACTTAAACGAATGTAAATTTCCTAACTTAAATCAATTCTATCTAAATTGTTACAAGTTAAATTTCCTATGAAGATTGAATGCTTAAATTTCCTATCAAGTTGGAGCATTCTCCCAAAATCCTTCCATATGGTCATAACGGATGGTATGCACATCATCTATTTCTACATTAACACTCAAGTTTGGCATATTTGAAGAGAAACATGGTGTCTCGGGTATATCAAGTACTAATTCATCATTCTCATCGAAGTATACATGAGTTTTCCTTGTAGAACCACCGACCATCCTTTGTTAGCGGGATCAGTGACATAAAACACTTGTTTTGCCCGAGATGCCATGATAAATGGTTCTTCGGTATAACGAGTATTTTCAAGGTTAACCAAGGTAAATCCAAGATCATCGGTGAAGATGCCAGTATTAAAATCAACCCACTTGCATTTAAAAATAGGTACTCGAATATCGTGTAATTTATTACCCAAATCTCTTCAATTACACCAAAGTAGCCCATTGACGCCCTTATCGGATATTTATCCTTTGAACTCGAGAAATGCATTGATTCAGCCACCACCATGACTCCACTATTTTGCATTGTGCTTATTTCATCTTCTCCCTTTGTATAAAATGAATAGTTATTTATATCATACCCACCCCAACATATCACATCAAAGTTTGGCTCACATGCTAGCCACTTTAGTGTATCGAAGTTGTATTGTCACCTTCAACTTGTTGTTTAAACCACTTCAAAAAGCTCTTGTTGTGTTCGGTGATCACCCACTTTTTAGGCATACGTGGATTATTTCGCTTCACAATCTCTTTATGAGCACTTAAGTAGGGATGACTTCTTCACTGTTATTCAATATGTAAAAATGCGCTTGAAGTACTTCATCTCGACACATTGTCACAACTTTTGCACCTCGAGTTCCTCTACCAAGACCTATTCCATGGTAACGAGTCTTAGGTAACCCTATAGCTTCAACTTCTAATAAGTAGTTTGTGCAAAACTCAATAGCTTCCTCTGCAATATATCTTTGAACAATTGATGCTTCAGGACGATATTGGTTCTTCACATACCCTTTTAATATTTTCATGTATCGCTCAAAAGGGTACATCCATCGTAAGAAAACTGGACCACAGATTCTAACTTCCCTAGCTAGATGAACAATCAAGTGAACCATAATATCAAAAAATGATGGAGGAAAGTACATCTCAAATTGACATAATATTACTGCAGCCTCATTCTCTAACTGATCCAAAACATCCGGGTCCATAACTTTACTACATATGGCATTAAAAAAAAAGCATAATCGAGTTAAGGAATATCTAACATTGTCTGGTAAGATACCTCGAATAGCCACAGGTAGAAGTTGTTGCATCAATACATGACAATCATGAGATTTTAACCCAAGCAATTTGAGATCTTTCATAGATACAAGTCTCTTCACATTGGAAGAGTAACCAAATGGAACCTTCACACCTCGTAAAAACTCACAAAAACTTTTTTTCTCTTTTTTAGACAGTGTGTGACATGCTGGAGGCAAGTATGTTCGGTTACCATGAGGTTGATGAGCTAATTGTTCTCTTATACCCATTTCAACCATGTCCAAACGAGCATTGACATCATCTTTTGTTTTTCCTTGAATGTTAAGGAGCGTTCCAATGATATTGTCACACACATTTTTCTCTACATGCATGACATCTATACAATGCCTCACATCAAGAACCCTCTAATATGGAAGAACAAAAAGGATTGACATTTTCTTCCATATACCTGTGACTTTCTTTTGCGTCTTTCCAAACTCACACGAAATTGCACTTACTCGTTGATATACTTCTTCCCCACTTAAAGGTGTTGGGGCTGCATCATTTTCTTGACACCCGTTAAATGATTTTTTTAATTTACGATATGAATGGTTTGAAGGAAGAAATCTTCGGTGTCCAAGGTACACTGTTTTCCTTCCATGTTGTAGTTGATAGTAACATGTGTCTTCTTCACATATCGGGCAAGCTTTATGTCCCTTTGTGTTGTAGCAACTCAAATTACCATATGCTGGAAAGTCATTAATTGTACAAAATAACATTGCACGCAACTTGAATAAGTCACCTGTGTACCCATCAAACATATCAACACCTTCCTCCCACAACATCTTCAACTCTTCAACCAATGGGCTTAAAAAACATCAATGTCATTTCCAGGTTGTCCGGGACCCGAGATCATCAAAGATAGCATCAAGTACTTACGTTTCATACACAACCACGGAGGTAAGTTGTAAATAACTAACACCACAGGCCATGAACTATGTTTACTCGCTTAAATTTCCATATGGATTCATTCCATCTCGTAGCAAGTCCAAACCTAATGTTTCTTGGATCATTACCAAAATTCTGGAAGATGGAATCAATTTTTTTCCATTGCAATCCATCTGCCGGATGCCTCAACTGACCATCTTTAATACGACTATCTGCATGTCATCTAGTGAGCTTTGCATCATTTCCATTAGTGAACAATCGTTTCAACCTTGGAACAATGGGAAGATACCATAACACTTTTGCCGGGGTACCCTTCATAACATCATTGTCAGAATCACCATCCTTCTTCTTGTATCGTGATTCCCCGCATTGTGGACATTCGTGACAGTTCTCAAATTCTTTCCTGTACAACACACAATCATTCGGACATGCATGAATTTTTTGGTACTCCATACCCATTGGACACAATATCTTCTTAGCATCATAATTGCGGGTTGGCAATGTGTTACCTTCAGGGAGCATGTCACTCAACAACTCAAGCAATTCTGTGAAACTTTTATCAGTCCACCCATTCTTTGCCTTTACATTGAACAATTTTAGTACCGCCGACAATCGTGTGAACTTAGTACAATTTGTATACAAAGACTCTTTTGCATCATTGGACAACTTCTCGTACACATGTGTGTGTTGGAAGACATCTTGTCCAAGCTCATGAATCATTTCCTCCAGCTGATCATCCATCTCTAGATCAACTTCTTCTTTGTCTTCTACACTTGGCATGTTTAATAATTCACCATGCCATGTCCACTTTATGTAACTCTTTAGGAAACCATCACAAAGAACATGTTCCCGAATAACTTCAGATCGGTAATCTTCGCTCATTCAAGCAGCTTAACACAAGGGCAATAGAATCTTCCATCATTATCCGAACATTCATCTTAGCAAATTCAAGGAATTATTCTACTCCACTCTCATATTCATTTGTTGTTCGTCTGTAAATGATCCAACTCTGATCCATTGTTACAAATCTAATTTTCAAAATCAAATTAGCTACAGAAACACGAAATAACTACATTATAATGCCTACACGAAATCCAACTCCACTCTCAAAATAACTACATTATAATACAAATCTAATGTTCAAAATCAAAATCACGAAAGAATGCCGACGTAAACACATTCAAATGACTAAACTACTTACAATACATCTCTAAATTAGCTAAAGGCACCCGTGATGTTTCCCTCTCTTGACAAGCATTATTACTTACTAGATTCAATACCGTAAACCTACATTGGCTAAAGCAAGCACGAAAACTTACCTCTTGAAGACCTACAGAGGTGGCAGGTGGCGTGACGTGCAGAGCTGGGTGGGGAGAAACGTATCCAAGGCGACGGGCACCAGTAGCAGCAGGCGGCACGAAGCGTTGGCAGGTAGCGTGACGAGCAAATGTGGGTGCGGAGAAACGTATACAAGCGAACGGGGGAGCTCTGGTATGGGTGAACTGATGAAAGGAAATGGAGCATAGGGAGAAACGTACAGGGGAGCTCTGCTATGGGGGGGAAGTGATGAAATGAAATGGAGTGGGGGGGAAGTGATGAAATGAAATGGAGCGCGGGCAAAACAGAAGATACTATGTCGGTTGCCCTAACACCTGTCATCAAAGACACTTTCTACGTCGGTTAAAATTTACCCGACATAGAAAGTTCATTTTCTACGTCGGGTAAATGTTACCCGACATAGAAAGTTAACTTTCTATGTCGGGTAAATTTTAACCGACGTAGAAAGTGACCTTTCCACTTACTATGTCGGTTAAAACTTACCCGACATATAAAGTTTATGATTTTATTACAAAATTGTCACCGCGCCACATACTATGACGGGTGGATTACGACCATGATAAAAACCCGTCATAGAAAGCTATTTTTCCACTAGTAAATTAAAAAATAACTTTTATTCCATAATAATAATCGAAAAAATAATAACTTTTATCCCATAATAATAATGAAAAAATATTAGGTTTTGATTCTAATAACAGTTAACATTCCAACATAAAATTAATTCATAATATTATAAAATAACATGTATTTAAAATGTAACTTTCAACACTTTGGTGATCCTAAATCATTTTTATTTTCTTTTTCACTCCACTTACCGACATGATGGTCAGAGTGAATTAATGACAGCACATTTTTGCTTAATTGTTTGCTAAAATGGGGTTCTTTTGCTTCAGAAAAAAATCGATTTGACCGACACCGTGCTTATCATTATTAATCACTTACAACAAATTAATGTTACCCTGTGACGATGATTAAAGAAACAACGTGGATGTGTGTGGGTTCATGTCCACGTCTATCTTAAAATATCCAAAGATTGCTTTTTTAATTTTATTTTACTAAATAACCAGTATTATGTCATCTTACTCCCCTCTCTTGTTTCTATTATACCGAACACACCATATATTATAGTCTCTAAACATTACATGTGACTATGAAGACCGACAACATGAACAGAAAAATAATAATTTCATTTCTATCTTTTCTATTTAACTAATTTAATTTTACAATTTAGAACAAAAAGACTAATTAATCTAATCAGCTTTAAATAATTGTAGTGGCATTAATATATTAAACGATGTGCATCTCTCCTTAATTCAATCGCCATTGATAAGACATTCCGATAATAACATTTTCCTAGGTCATTACATGAATCCAAGGAAAATGATTAATTTATACGCAACCGAATCTATATATCTGTAGAAAGAAGAGATAGATTTCCTTTACTTTCTTTTTCCGAAGGGTAAATTTAAAAAAAAAATTGGATATGGATAAATGTATTTTTGGATAGAACCTTACGGTAAAAAAATTCGTCTTTTAAAATGTGATTTTTTTTTTCAAAAATTTATATATAAATATACGATTTTTTTATATGAATAATTTTTTTTATTAAAGTCATGATTCATAGTTTTTTTGAATAATTTTTTAAAATAGTATTTTGGTTAACGGCTTTATTTTAAATTATATTTTTTAAATACTAAAATTGTCTAGTTTATATATATTTTTTCATTATTTTATTATTTTTAATTATTAAAAATTTTATTTTTAATATTTATAAAATTAATAAAATAAATAACTATTGAATATTTAGACGTTATTACTATTAAATAATTTGTAAATATATTAATTTGTTAAAAAAACGTTAATATGGTAATAACAAATTAAGTAAAAAAAAATAAATATACATTTAAAAAAATATAACATATATTAAAAACTAAAAAAAAAAAGAAAAAATTAATAACGCGAAATTGTTTCCCAATGTGATATAATGTCTTGACCTTTAATGGTGTGCAGATTGGAAGGCATCTTCGTAGAGAAAACAAGCATTGGGTTGATAAGCCAACACAAGAGTTTATACATGTCATTATAGATGAACAAATTTGAGAGGTAGATGATAGTTTAACAAAAAATAAGAATGAATCTTTAATTCAAAATGTTTTATACCACTTTAGTAATGAAAAAGAACAAGACAACATAAAGATGATATAATTGTCTCCTTTCATTACATTTAATATTCAACAAGACAACCAAAATAATATCAATAAAAAAATGTGTTTTTAACCTAAAGATACAACTATAAGTACAAAATAAAATGTCGATATAATTATTTAGTAACCTATAAAAAGATATGAACCAGAAAACAAAAAGCATTAATCATGATTTTTTGGTTGTGAAGAATCTTATAATGATTTTCCTAAATGATTACAAATTATTCAACAAAGTGCTTTTGATACAATTGTTTAACGTGTACCTAGCCCTTATATTATTAATAGTGTGTAATATGAATCATGTCATATATTGGACTGTTATTTTTTTTATCTTTTAAATCATACATTGAAGATTTCAACTATTGTAAGTGGATTATTTAAGTTGATAGATAATTTTTAACAAAAGAAATATCATGTAACTTTGTTGCACAATAATTACACGTATAAGAATCGAAACATTTTTCCTCTAGATTCACAATGGTCCAAAAAAACAAAAAAAATATTTTTATATAATTTTTCTTGTGAAACAATATGTCACATCTCACTTAGAACTTATGTTTAATAAGAGACAAATTAGGAACAATATTATATATCTGTCTTTTGTTAATTAAAATACAAATCTAAGAAATTTAAAAATTAAAATTAAAACAAAGTTATTAATTCGAGTAATATACTCTATATTAATACTATATATATTTCCATTTTTAATTTCATTTAATGATTATATTTATTAATTCATATATATTTTTATTATTAAATAACTAAAGAAATGAAATAATCTAAACTAATAACTAACTTTGTAATATAATACTTTAATTCTTTTAAAAATATTCTAAAATTAAGAGTATACTTGATTTAAATCTTAAAAAAGTTATATATTTTAAAACAAAATTTATCTATAAAAATATCATATTTTAAAAAAAAATAATGTCATGCAGAAAAACCAAGTATTAGGTTGTTTTGTTAGTATGTGGTGAAATTTTGAACATCTTTTATAACATATTCGTGACACCTTATATAAATGTTGACGTGATTCTAGCCACTAATATTTTTTTCTTTGCATATATCTCTTGATTTCATTCATGCTCATTCTTCCAAGATAAAGGATTTTTAAACTATTACTTTCCTTATTGGGACACTAAATACGTGTTAAAATTTTCGATAAAGATAGTTAAAAATAAAACTGAAAAGATAATTGAATAATAAATATTAATATTCATAATAACCACCAATTTTGTTTTCACGTAATTTACTAACAGAAGATAAAAATTATCAAATAAGTATGTTAAATTATAAATAATTAATAAAATTATTTGTTTTACTAATATTAAAAGAAAAAAATATATTAATATCACAACAATTTATATGTTTAGTCTTTTTAGCGTAAATTCAATTTTGATCCCGCAAAATTTGAAAGATAGTGTGTGTGATAGAATTTTTGTACAAGATTTTAAACATTTGAAAATGACAATATCTTACAACATTATAAAGTTGGTGTTTTCTTAATTACTCTTGTAAATTTCTTATTAATTATACTATAAAAATCAAGTAAATTCAAATAAATATCTTAAAGGACAATAATATTCATCGACTATTGAATAATTTGTTTAAAGGGAATAGAAAAATAGAAAAGAAAAGTTATAACTCCAAAAATAGATTATGATAAATATTAACGTGTGTAATATAAAAAAAGGCTCCATTGGAAACACATTTACAGTAATTGAAGAGTTTTGAAGGTTAGCCGACAAGACGATGGGATGCCCTAAAATGATGTGATATATGCAATGACAAACCACAACAAACATATGCAAAAGCCACTGCTTTCATCTTCTAACATTATGTTAAAGAGTCTTTTGTTATTATAACTGCTACTTCCTTAACCCACTTGTGGCTATCAATCAACACTCATTTCACACCAGACATTAATATTTCTACATTTTTTTTTTTTCATTGCATCCTCCGTCAACAACACTTAGCCTATGGATAAATTCAACACATTACTCATCATGTATATAATGCCTCACTCTTACCCTCTATAATTAGTAATTCAACATGTTCTTCTTGTTTATGTAGTTACTTGTTTAGTTGATATAAAAACATATTTATGAAGTTTACTTATTTTTTTCCTTCCCTTTTTCACTCATTCATCCAGATAAAGAAAAAATTCCATTCATTCTCTTATATTTTTTTTATTTAAAAAACACACGGTTTTCCCATTATTTCTTTCATTTCTACACACGTTCTTCATTCATTCTCTTTTATTTCTATCCTCTCTTATTTCTTTTCTTCCTAATTATTCTTTCTCACTTTATTTCTCTTTAATTTTTATCCTCTCTTATTTCTTTTCTTCTTAATTATTTTCTCTCACTTTATTTCTCTTTTATTTTTATCATCTCTTATTTATCTCCTTAATTATTTTCTCTCACTTTATTTATCTTTTATTTTTATCCTCTCTAATTTCTTTTCTTCCTAATTATTTTCTCTTACTACTTACTACGATTTAAAGGAAGGATATCCTCTGAAACACTTATCTTCAAAAACTTCTGCTGACATACATTCCTCAAGGGTCGCGGATAAAAAATCTAAATTCGATCAAGATAACACAAGAATTGCCCAGAAAAAGTCTACCACAACTCACTAGCAATGATATTAAATTGGATCATGCATGCTGTAGAACACTCCAAAATTTCTCGTGACATCCAATTCCTCATGGAAAAAGCACTTTGTATTTTAAGGAGATACCAGTCAAATGGGGTATTAAATTTTCCAATCTGACAACAACTCAAACTATAATTCTACCAGAACACAGGTGACTGCTAAAGATTGAAGGTTCAGTTTGAAAATAAAAGGTTACTGAAGTTCTCTTAAGACTAGTCGAACAAAAATTTTCATAAAGCAGGAGTTTCTTCTGAATCTCAACTAAATACACAAGAACCACCTCAAGCAATTGGAAGCTCACCACAGTCGCTGATGGTCACCTTTTTTCTAGGACGGTCACCCCTATCTGTCTCCTGAGATTCGATCAACCTAACAATGTCCATGCCTTCCAAAACTTGGCCAAATACAACATGCCTCTGATCCAACCATGGTGTCTGCCAATTCATCAAAAAAGTTGATTATATTAAAATCAAGGAACACAGCATACGACATAAGTAGATATCAAGAGCTTTTTATCATTTCATCATAAGTATTAATCAAATGTTAGGTTGTTGAAATCATATGCTTTCTTTAAGAAGAATTTATAATCACTGTGTCAAGATCACTAGATGAAATTGTGGATCAATCACTCAATTGCACGATCTTACAAATCTGCCCCCGAGCTGGATCATTAATAGAATCCTAGTCAGTGGGACCGTTGTAGGATTGGAGCAAGATTGGGAGATCACACTTCTTTCTGATCTAGCCAGCTGGGATTTCAAGGACGGTGCAATCCGGTTTGCCCTAAATGCATTTTAGCCTTTCTTTTAGCCCTGAATCAGTGAGTTCTCTCTCATTCTCAAACCTAAGAACCTCACACAGCCCACCCCCATTTTCTCTCTCCGCCACTCCCTCCAATCTCTCTCAATCTCTTGGTTCCGATTTCTGACTTTATTGTTGCTGCGCATCCAGACTTGCTGTGACTGTGAGTATTGTCTATCTTCCACTCAGATCTCTAGGGCTCTCAAGTCTCAACCCTCTTCCTACTTCAACTGTGAATGCTAGTAATGCTTTTACTGCATCAGCTGCACCTATATACGAACTTGGTGTTAAAATGCTTGAGAAATTGGTGAGATTAATGAAGATGCAGCTGGGAATGTGTTGGAGGATGATTTCCCAGCAAACCTTATGTAACATGTATGCGACCAGTTATGACTTATTTCGTACGTTACGGATTTAAGGTTATGAAATTGCAGTTTTAAGTCTGCTTTAATGTTACATTTATACTTTTTTTTTTTTTCGTATTTTCTATGTATATACCTACAAAAATATAGTATAAATGCATAATTTTACATTTTGGAAGGATCCTACTATCCTACATTTTGTGATCTTTAATCCCCTTCTTGATCCTAAGTAGAATCATAACCTTGACGACATTGATTATAAATATATCTAAAACTGTATTTCTATATTTGAGGTTTTCACAGATGAAATCAATGATTTTATGCAAAGATTAGTAAATCTTAATCACGATGAAGATAAGGTTCATTTGAAATGCATACATAACAGTTGCCAATAATGTTAGCAGTTGACACCAGTTGCACAACAACAACCGCGTTTGTTTTGTAAAGCCAGGAATCTTTAAGGTTAAAACAGTCTTCGATTCGAGTTAGAAATATAGCATAGTTGTTCATTGAAAGACAACATTTTTGCTCTATATAGAAGAACATGGATCATTGAAAATATAGAAGAAGAGGAATATACCTTGACAGTGCATATGAAAAACTGACTCCCATTCGTGTTGGGACCTGCATTTGCCATGCTAACAACTCCGGGTCCAGTATGAGACACTGGAGATATTGTAGATATGAGTATTATTAATATATATATTTACAATATTAATAATATTTAGAGAGATGGTGGAGGCTAAAATGAGAAGATCCAGTGGCATTTGTTTAATAATAAGATTAAGAAAATGTTGGAAAGAGAAAGGTAGATGAAATTGTTTGGTATTTAGAATTGAAAGAAGGATGGTGAAATTCTTACAAAACAAGATTCAATCTAACTAAATCATACAAAATTTACCTTATAATTTGCATCCGATTATATCCATAATATCCTTTTCATACTATAATTTGTCATACATATCTGCGTTGTTAAGGAATGTAATGTGGGAGGATGCAAGGGAGAGAGGGGCTCACAATTAAAATTTTCATCTTTGAAAGTGCGACCATATATACTTTTGCCTCCAGTTCCCTGAAAAAAATATGATGGTTAGAAAATAATTAGAATGGAAAAGAGGGAAAGAGAAGATAGATAGATAGATATACATTTCCTTTGTCAAAATCGCCTCCTTGAATCATGAAATCCTTGATGACACGATGGAAGGTAGAGCCCTTATAGCCGAAGCCCTTCTCTCCAGTGCAGAGGGCGCGGAAGTTCTCAGCTGTTTGGGGAACATCGTCGCCGTACAGTCCAATCACAATCCGTCCCACAAGCTTCCCAACTGGATTTCCAATACCGATGTCAAGGAACACTTTCTGAGTCACTTTCGCCTGAACATTTGCATCCTCCCCCGAAGAAGAAGAAGTCGCCCGAACCGTCAAACTCCTTCCAACTTTCCCTTCTCTCACACTCACTGCCACTCCACCACAACCGCCAAACCCAAACCCCCGCGTCCTAAGCTTCAGGTAATTAGGATTAGGGTTACGGAGGTTCAAACCTTTGATTTCTCCAACGTTTGACTGCAACACAAACACAAATTAATCAGATAATCAATTATAAATGATGATGATAAATAATAATGTTGATTTGAACTAAAGGCATGAGTAGTAATTACCAGTCTGAATGTGGTTGCAGATGTAAATGCCGCTGCCATGGATTGAGTCCTCACTCCACCACCACACACACAGACACACAAACCGCCACTGCCTCTGCTACTCTTGACAAGATATATACATGTTATCCCAACTCAATTCTCAAACTCAACTCTGCCACCACTCAAATTACTATCCTATCCCTCCAACTAACCCAGCCCCTCCTCACCCTAAATCCTCCCCCACTTACCCGTCCTTCCACCCACATAATAATATCATTTAATTTTGAAATAATATTTATACACATTTAAAATAGAAATATTTGAAGTACAGAATTGAAAAGTAAAATAAATATACTTAAGCCATTCAACCAAACTAATACTGACACTAATTATTAATAAATGCCTTAATTAACGATTTTATCGATTGAGTTGTAATGATAATTACATATATTTAAAATATACCATATATTGAGAAACTTTAAATAATTTTATTATTTATCACACTCCTATTGTAAAACTCAAAATATTTAATTATAACACGATAACGGTAAATATTCACATTTTACCATTTTTTTACTTGTTTTCTAAATTTATAAAAGAAATATATCTTGTTCCAAGACTCCAAGAAATTCCTGGAAACATGAACTCCAATCGTGACACGCATGACAGAAAAGTTTCCTCCCATTTTTAGTGTCTTCTTTTTTTTCAGTGCTCAAGTACTTCTTCTTTAGTTTTTTTATGCACTAAATTACCAAGAGTAAGTAATTATTCTTATACAGTTGTAAAAGTTGGTCAAACTTAACTATTCTCGTACCTCTGAAAGAGTTAGTATTATTATATTTATCTACAAATATTTAGATCATTGTTTTCTAGAAATATTTTGAACCTTGTTTTCCCTGAAGAACTAAACAATATCCGAAGAACCAAACATTCCCTTGACCTCGAGTATCAGGGCCTGTTTACAGAGTGAGCCGTGGGTGCATGCACTGTGCAGCGTCATGTGCTCACTCAGCAATATCATCACCAAACAGTTCAAGCATCTCTCCCACTCATACTGTACTCGCTCTATAGTCTATACATCATTTCCTGTATTACATCAAGCGCTTATCATAGATAATATATACTTGAGAAACAACAATCAAATGATGTTCATTCTGGTTGGTAATGTTATGCCTGCCCTCTTCAGAAGTTCAACAGAAGCCTCTTTTGCCTTCAAAATAACTTCTTCCTGTCGTCATGGACAACACAAATTAAACCTCTCTAGACACGATTAATGAAAACACAAGAGTTTTATAAGATTTTTTTTTTTCTTTTTATATTTATCAATTGAAATTATGTGCGTGGGCGCGTGTGTCAAGTTCAAAAGAAGGAAGTAGAGGATAAGGAACGAATAAGAAAAATACTCCTCTCAAGGCATGCAAGTAAGAGATAGAGGAAGCATTTCTTATGTTTTAGTTTTTTTTTTTTTTTTAATTAAATAATTCTTTATCACAAAATAAGCAAAAGCAATTATACGTTAAAAAATAATAGTCTTTTAAATTAAATTTGGTTTTTAAATAATATGTAATTTTTTTTTATATTTATCTATTTTTCAGTCACCCAAATAAATAGTTTTTTTTTTCATTTATTTTTAATCAGTCAAACAACACACTTATTCTACTCTATTTATTTTCTTATGTTTAATTCATTCTATTTTCTTTCTTCTTATTCCTATTTTCTTATTCAAACAAAGTGTTACTTGATCAAGCTAATTGTGGACTGGATTCTTAATCTCATACAGAATTTGTTCACATCCTACATAAGAAAAATGATTCAATGAAATACCTCGTCCACATGTATAATCTTCTTGTTCTTCATTATCCATGAGCCATTGCACATGACAGAAACCACATTTTCTGATCGCATGCAATACACTATGCTGGAAATGCTGCATATTGTGTAGACAGTTAATGTATTAACTCGAAAAGGTTTTTGGATGGCCTGATGTTAAAGAGAGCTGAATGCAGCCAGCCAAGATTGCAATTGAAATGAAATTTCGCTGCATAGCCTCATAATTGTTTTATGTAATGCATGGTAAAACATAATCATAACATAATTTCACAAGCGCACAAGATCATAATCTAGGGTGTGAGGGTAACAGACGAGAATAAATTCTTTCCCACAAAATTGCCATGAAACCATGAAAAGTAGAACTAGTTATTACTTTACCTTCATAAATAAAACAATGCTCGTTTCTAACCATAAAATTAATCCAAACACACTGGTCATCTAATTCAAAAAGAATTCATTAAAATGATCTGTATAATTAACATAAGTACAAATTAAGCCATGGGTTCGTACCAGTCATGAACAGGAACCATAGGCCAAGAGGAAGGATTGACTACAACAATGTCCGCCTATTAAATGACAAGCACAAAACACTGTCAGCTTCAGTCGCATGCAAAGAAATATCAACATGAGGAATGTATTAACGTTTGGGGTCTCCAGGTATTATTCCCTAGCAAATAATCTAGGCTGTCATCAACAAAAGATTTGGTTTACTAAACAAAGTTAGAAATATATAGCAGAAGTATTGACCAGGGAAGCCAGCAAATTGAAGGCAATAGGTTCTACGCAAAATTTTTAACTTTTCTTTCCTTACATTGTTTTTGTTTAATTTTCTACCTTAGGTCCATATGATGTTTCTAAAATTTCTTATTTATTTTCATTGTTCACTAGTTCACAAAATGTCGTAATTATCAACAGATATAAAAAAATTCCATGTTTCAATAGCGCTTTATGCACATTCAAATATAACAAGGATCAAATACGATGAATTATCCCCACACCACATTCTCTACTTTGAATTCAAATGTCTTCAGTATAAGCTGTGTCCAACAAAGAGTACTCCCGTAGTTAGTCCCAGATAATGGGGAAGATTTAAAAAAAAAAAAAAGGTTAACAGGGGAAAAGAAAATCATAACATTCACAATTTACAATAATGTGAACCAATACCAACCTTTTTCCCAACCTCAAGAGAACCTAGTTCATCATCCCACAATACGGACTTTGCCCCATTAACTGTAACCATTCTAAGAATAGTTTCAGCAGGCAATGCAGTTGGATCTGTAGTTCCATTAGTATAAACTTCCCGTCCTTTGTTAATTAGAGAAGCTAGGTACATTTCGTCAACTGCAGATATAATTATTAATAAAAAATTGCACCAAGTAAAAAGTGTACATTTTCCATGTGGGCAAGAGACTCCCACAACTTCACATTCTGGTGAGGGTTTGATGTACATAATCTTACATGAACCTATCCTACCTTGGGCGGCTAGGTTGCTTACCTGCTCTATTTAATACTAATTGATAATAAAAGTTCTTCATATAAGAAAATAAATAATCTTTACATAACAAACCAAATTTGCATACATGGGCCAACTAAACAGTAAATAATAATGGGGGAATTGATGAATCTAGTGAAATTATAAAAACAAGGTAAAAAGAATTTAAAAGTTTAGAGTTAAGATGAACCGATGCTCATGCGATTGTTTGATGGGGCCCCATCAGTTCCCAGGGAGACAATAACGCCAGAATTAAGCATCTCCCTTACAGGTGCAAATCCAAGCATTCGCATTGCAGAAGCAGGACAGTGAGACACTTTGACCCCTGATCTTGAAAGAAGAGATATCTGAAAAATTGTTATGAAGCAATAATTACTGTTCAACACATTAACTCGAGGATTGCTTACCATTCCAACAAACTTTTTGAACATAGCGGAGGAAAGGTTAGTTCAATTCCAGACTCCTAAGTATGAACTCAAATCACATGTTTCTGCTTTCTGTCTCTTTTGTCTTTCCAATTAAAAATAACTCAATAAAATCCTAATAAAGGGAAAGAGTCAGAAGATAGAATATGTCGATCCAAGTAGAAAGGGGGTTATAGTTTCGATCCAAAATCCATGTATATGGGAAAAAATTATCGACAGGAGTCTCAACTTATAATGGCATGACATAACAGTCTCTCAACTACCAGGAGGGAAGATATTCTCAGAAACCCAAAATATGCGAATCTGAACCCAGCCAGATGAGATTGGGACTTAGAAGGTGTCAAATAAGAAAGTAGATAGTTAGTTGAGGTGCATATCAAGAAGGATTAAGCAAGAACATAGCCATAGGTTTTACTTGCATATCAGCATTACCCAATATTGAACTCACCATGAGTAAGACAATAATAGAAATTGGAGAACTGAATTAGGTTTTGTTGAAAGGGCACAATCATGTTTAAAGAGGAAAAAGTTTACCTCGTTGTTGTCAATCCAAACTGAGTGAGCTGCTAGCAGATTGCTTTGAAGGAAATCTATCTTGTCCAAGTATGTCACAGTTCCGTGATCAACTTTGTGAACATCCCTTACTAGTTGGTTCTCATACGGTATCTCTGCAACATGCTAACAGTTTTGCAAATTCAAATCAAGGTCAGGTGAAGACATAGGTGGATATGTATTGCACAGGCTAGTTTAATACACGATTTGCTATTTGTTGAGTATGAATAATAAATAAATGGTAATAATTTAGAACTCCTCCAGTTATTATATAGGCCATTTTGAATAGTCCAACTAGTATTGTTGAGGAAAACAGTCCCAACTCGATCTGAAGTTAGAGAATGAAGTTTTGCTTATGTTGTTCTTGTTTTTCTGCAAAAGGTATGGCAGAAAAGAGAAGAAAGGGTTGTACCATGTGTATTCCAGTTTTGAGTTGTGTAGCAGCATCTCTTGTTTGGATAAGCAAGCTAGGAGTGGAGTTCATGATTTGCCTAATTCCGAACCAGATTCTGATGCGGCCTTGGGCTGTGTTGTGGTACTTGTCATAATTGTCCTTTTGAGACTGCACAGCAGAAGAAAGCAAGAGCAAAGAAATTGGTGAAATGAAATGGATTGGTTAGGGGTAAAGGGGAGAGAAAGAGAGAGAGACCTGAATGCAATGATCCGTGGTTCGAGTGGCCCAGGATGGCGGCAAACCGTGACCAGAGTCCATGGTGGACTGGGTTAAACAAGCTCGCAGACCCAGTAAGGAGACCGCTCTAGCCATCCCAGAAACATGTTGACCTCCTGCTTCAGCAAAACAGGTTACGCCTGAGTGAATGAGTTCGATCCCGCAAAGCAAAGTAGAGAGGTAGGAATCGTGTTCGGTCATGTTGGATTCGTAAGGCCATATGCGGTGATGCAACCAGGTCATCAAGTCCACATCATCGGCTATGCCTCTCGCCAGTTGCTGGGAACTATGCACGTGGCTGTTAATAAATCCTGTCGCTCCACTGCTTTAGATTATTTAAATTTACATTTCATTTGATTCCAAAATCAAACAGAGAAAGAGCGAGAGCAAGAACCAGGGAGTAAGATATGGCCGGTGAGATCGAGGATGTGGCGGGCGACATGAGAATAGTCAGCAAGAATTTGAGCAGATTGTCCAATTGCTGTGATTCTGTCTCCTTCAATCACAATTCCCCCGTCCCTAAACACTCGCTGCTCCTCGTCCATGGTTATGATCATACCTCCGTGCAGCACACTCACCATCTTCCTCTCCTTCTCCATCTCCATCATCCACTCTCACTTCATTCCTTTTCTCTTCTTTCTTACTTTAATCCTCTCAGTAAACGTCCACGCCTTCCTCCATAGATAAATCAAATTATTTATTCGAAAATATTAATTGATAATCCCATTTTAATAAAAATAATCAATCAGTAAATAATATATTTAAAAAATTCTCTAACTTTATCTACCCAAATAAAATTATTTAGGTTTTTATACACACAATTTAACAAAGAGAAATAAATGGTGTGATATGATACATTTTTTTTTATCTTTTATTTATTTATTTATTTATGTGTTTTCTTTAGTTTTTTTTCTCCTTCTCTCCTTTTATTCTTCTCTCGTTCTATTTTATTCTCTCATTTTTCTTATGATATTCTTCTCTCATCTTATTAAATAAAAAATACATTTAATTTATAAATGATTTTTTTAATTAAATAAATAATTACTTATCATGATAATTTTAAAATATTTTTATAATTTCATTGTCTATTTTAATATATTTATATTAAATTTTAGTATAATGATTAAATAGAAAAATAAAAGACCTAAATTGCTTACAAACCATAGATAAATCTATTTGAATAAATAAATTAAAATAATTTTTCTTTTAAAATATATTATTTATGAGATTCATTCTCATTTAGATATTTTAAACTAATAATATAATTTAAAAAAATATTTTAATTATATAATACAAATATATAACAACTCAATTAATTCAAATAAAACTAAATTTGAATTTATCAAATATAATATTAATCTTGATTTCTATGAATTAAGAAATATAATTTAAAAAACTTCATTGAAATAATAAATTACATACGGATAATAAACTAGTTTTCATTTACATGTAAACTATTGTATACTATAAACTAATTAATTTTAGAATAATTATCTTGAAATATATATTATATTAATTTTGTTATTAATAAGTTTATTAATCTTCAAATGCAATATTAAAAAAACATATAAAGTGATTTTTTTAACAAACTTTTAACTATTAATGTTTTACAAGCAAATATAAGCTTGAAGAATTCCATCCACTATGAATATTGGTCAGTAGAAAACAATGATTTAACATTGAAGGAGAAGAATGGGGAAAAGTGGAAATAATCACCAATACAAATACACCAAGGTTGTGGAATCCTGAAAACGAATAAATAGTTTATGAAAAAATCATGCTCTGAGTGTAACTATATGAGATTACAATCTGTATAGACATGAAAAGGAAGAAAGTGCATGGAATTGGTAGGAGAGGAGAGGAGAGAAGATCATGTCCTCCTACGAGACATGGAGCCAACATTACCAGCAAACAAATCATCGATCAAAACCTCGATGTCTTCGGGATGGTATTTAATGTACTTGTCAATATGTCTGGTTGATTCAAGATGCTGTTTAAATCTTCCAAGGAAAGAGCGGTAAGCAGGGATGACCAAGGCGGAGATGGAAACCCTGAGTTCGGACTGGAGTTGGTTGTCGCTTACCATCCAACTGCTCTGGCACTTGTGTATCTCTTCAAACATCCCATTGAAGCATTTGAACCTTTCTTTCACAAGCTGTTTGGACACCTTGTTCCTACTCCCCTGAAGCCCCTCTGGTTTGAGGCAATCCAACACCTTACTCCACGTTTCCCTCTGATAATTCTTGTGGTAATGTCTCAGACTCGATTGCCTCCTCCTGCACCAATTGTTACCCATCAACTCATTAAGCTCCCTACACCCTTTCACCTTCTGCACTATGTATCTCCCGTTGTTCATCAGAAAAAAATACCTCAAAGCATTATCCTTGTACAACTTTGATTTCCTTTCCACATTTGCATCCAAAAGCTCCATTATGCTCATCAATTCAACTGCAAACCCCGAATTCTTCGGCGTCTCTACATCTTCCGCTTCATCCACCTCCATACATTTCTCATTCCCATTCCTCATTTCACCTTCTCCTTGCTCAAACACGTGCTCCAACGTTTTCTTGTACTCGCATGCATATTTTAGATAGTTCATGACATAACGAGTCAATGGGTGCACTGCACCGTTCGGAACAGGAATCCTTTCGTTGTCGTTCTCGATGGAGTTCTTCAAATCACCAAACATGGCCACGATAGCCTCTACTATCCTCTCTTTTGCCGTGTTTATCTCATACGCCAGCTCCTTTTCGCACGACTCCAGATAGGAACCCTGGACAACGTCTTCCCTCAGGGTCTCGTACATATCAAGGAATTTGAATAGTTTCTCCGTGGTCCATTTCGTTAGAACAGCACCTTGTGCAAAATCGAGCAAATGGATGATGACATGTCGTGCAAGATCGGAGAACAAGTTTTGAACTATAGAGGGTTGATTGGGGAAGATGGATTCATAAAGGCTTCGTTCAGCGCTGAAAAGCACGGTGGTGCAATGCCAAACCACTTGATTCCACGATGTAATTTCGCCTTCAAGCGATTCCCATGGCATTTTATACAGATCTTCCATTTTGGTGTTCCCGTATCCAAATGTCTGGAGTGTATTTTTGAAAGCACTCCGCCTGAAATAGGCAAAAGCCATGCAGCACTCGATGTGGTAGCCGGCGGCGATCATGGCAGTGGAGATCTTGTTCAAAGTGGAAATCCTTTGTGGAGAGTAATTAAAAGGGTCTTGGGTTTGTTGATACTGTTGGGTTGGCCTAGGGGATTGGGTCTCGTAAATGGAAGAGAGGTGAGAACGAGAACGAGAACGAAAGGAGAAGGATTTGTTGGATGGTTTGGATTTGGGTTCCTGATCTAGAAGAGAAGAAAGACGTTTCTCTAACAGGAACATTGCTTTTTCAAGAACGAGATTAATTTGGTCAAACTCGTCGGAGGAAATAACAGTTGAGGTGGAGAGTTTGGAGATGCGATCAACCGCATCTAGGAAGAGCAATAAGGACTTGTCCTCTTCTTCTCCCTCATCATCCTCCCCAACCTTCCCGCTGAAGTACCTATCCACCATACGCTCCAACAGTTCCACCTCCTCCTTTGTATCTTCCCTTCTCCCAACATCCACGTCCACATCATTGTTTTCTGGTGACATCTCCATCGCCTCTGCACATTAATGGTTAATTCATGCGTTTGTTGGGCGGAAAAACACCACATTGGAGGTCATATTCTTCTCTTTTTATTGTTTTCTTCATTTCACTGCGTCCTATTCCTATCTATCCCCTGTTGCTGGTGCGTGGTGGGTTAGCTAGGTTGTTGATTTCATCTCCTAAACCTTGACTTGACGTAATTCTATATTCTATATTCTATTTTACTTTGTAGCTATTTTGGTGGAGCTGCCTCCCTCACCCTGTGTTGACCGCAGACCCAAACATGGCATTCCGTTCTTTCTGCTTCTCTTCTCTTTTCTTCTCTTCTGCCCAATCTATATTGTATTCTTTATTCTATTCTATTCCCTCTCAATCACTCTTCATTTCATTGCATAACTTACCATTTATTATTTTATTCTAAATTTAAAATACTTTAATTCTTAATATATATATTAAATTTATGACACATAATTAGTTTTTTTTTATCTCAAATTTAGATATATGTTATCCCAAGATTAGTCAATCAAGACTACATAATTGATACGATAAAATGTATTAGTGAGAGGGATTAAAAATGGCTTATTTAAAATATTAAAGTATTTAATATTATAGGATGGTAATGTAGATGGGGATCTATCTAGTTGAAACCAATTAAACCGAAAGGAAAGCCCCTGGCTGTTTCTTCTGCCAGTGGCGGAGTGGCAGGTCTTAAGACAAAGTGTGAAAGTGGAACCACTAACTTAACTTGTACGCGCATAACCAAACAACCAAACTCTCTTCTTCTTTTCCTTATTTTTATGCCATCCTACCAAACCACTTTGTTACGCAAATTTATTCTTTCTTCCTTCCGACCATACAATCTTTTTAGATTTTGTTTAGGACTGGATTGGAGGATGACGCCTTAATTGATTGATAGATTCATCCATTCATTCATTGATTTCGTCTGCGTGTGATTGAGGAGGAATTTCGAATGGGTTGTTTTTCGTGTTTCGATTCCAGGGAAGACGAGAAGCTCAATCCCAATCCTCACCAGGAAAACCATCATCATCACGATCATGATCTTAAGCCCCCAATCCCCCCTCGTATTTCCAGACTTCCCTCTGCCTCCGGTTAGTTCTTTTTTTTTTCTTTTTTTTTTACATATTATTATTATTATTATTACTATTATTAGTATTTAATTATTTATATTGAGGTCTAATCCAACTCTGCTTGATCTGATCTGATGAATGAGATTGAAATGAGAGTGAAATCAGATCCCGTAATAATTTATGCTATCTTCGTCGCCTCGTCTCATCACACCACTGCTCCTTTTCTATATATCCTAATTTGTAATTGAATTCAAGTGTTCACCATCATCTCACTTACAGACACAGACACAGACACAGACACAGCTCTTTCAGCTTAATACAGTTTTGCTTAATTTGCATTGGATAGCAGGAGCAGACAAGCTACGGTCATCAAGTAATGGTAATGGTAATAGCAATGGCAATGGTAATAATGGTGACTCCAAAAGGGAATTGGCTGCTCTCAAGGACGGGCCTGCTGTACAAATTGCCGCACAAACTTTCACATTCCGTGAGCTGGCAGCCGCAACCAAAAACTTCAGGCCCCAATCCTTTCTGGGGGAAGGTGGTTTCGGAAGGGTCTACAAGGGCCGCCTTGAAACCACGGGCCAGGTAATTCTTTCTTTCTGTTCGTTCTTTATGCACCTCCTTATATTCAGTATTGAAGTGACTTCACTGCTCACCCAGTCCTCACATTTCATCCTTTACTTCTACAGGCTGTGGCTGTTAAACAGTTAGACAGAAACGGTCTTCAGGGTAACCGAGAATTCCTCGTCGAGGTTCTCATGCTCAGTCTTCTACATCACCCTAATCTTGTCAATCTCATTGGTTACTGTGCGGATGGGGACCAACGCCTCTTAGTTTATGAATTTATGCCGTTGGGATCATTGGAAGACCACCTTCATGGTATTCTTCTTTTCTACTACTCCCAATTCCATCATTACAATTTCTTTTTTAGTTCTAGTTCAGTATTTCGTAATTAGTATTCTCTTTTAGAAATATCCTGAACGGCTAATACATTCCAAAACCTTGAAAGTCTCATCAGTATCTGTGCTACGGTAGTACTAATGCATGGGAGGATAAGATTATATGTATAGTTTAGGATTTCTTACCAAAGACTTAAAGACACAAGTTACATAATCTAACATATATAATGAAATTATGCTTTACTTCATATTACCACTATATATTTTGCGTTGCAGAAAAGTTTAATTAAATGCTTCAAAGCAAAAAACTGTACTGAAATCAAACCCTGTAGTGTTCAGTGTATTTTAGGACACGCTTGACTTTCTACCTTAGAATCTCATTTCTCTTGGCACGGTAACCTTCGATAAGTTCTTGTGCATTTGTTCTCTATAGTGTATGTTGTTTGATTTTCTTCCATATATATTTATAAAGAAAATTCCCTTTCGGTGATTTAAACTACTCTGCATTTTTTTTGTCTTGAGTTTACTACGGTGATAAAGAATTGTCTGTAGGGTTTTGCCCTTTCGCAGGAACATCCATGCAGCTATGATTATCATAAAATGTACTCTTTGGTCATTATTTTCCGTGTTTTGCCTCTATAAAGTATATGGTTCTAAAATTCTTGATTTTTCCATTTCACTGTTGTGAACGTTTCTTCTGCCACAAGCAAGATAACAATTTCTGGACAACTGGATGGTATGATTTTGATTTGAGCAAGCAGCTTGCTCAATAAATCTGTGCTTATTAGCAGAGCAAGTGCAGCAACAATTTAAGTGGCTGCTGTAGGATAAAATTGAAATATATTTTTAAGCCTTTATATTAACTTGTAGCTTTTGTTGTTTAATATTTTGTTGCTCTCTCTGTCCCTCGATTTTTTTCCATCAGGTTGTATCTCAAGTGAAGTAAGAATTCTGTATAGAATTAAAATTTGCTTTCTTTCTTGTGCTTTTGGAGCCAGGCTTTTTGATAGAGAAAACTAAATAATAAATGTGAGCTCAGTCTGAAAAAGATCAAGAGAGCCTAATTCTTCTTCCACAATTACGTGAAAATAAAAACAAAATTGAAATTAAATAAAACCTTTGACCAACACATTGTTGGTCCGAGTGGTACTGGCTCAGTCCCCTTAAACAATGTATCAAGTTCGAGTTTTGTGGATGCAAAAAACGAGGTTGGAAGGGGAGATCCCACAAAAGGTGGCCAGTCTACCTGGTTCTACGACGCAAAAGGAATTTTCATACTACGTTAGACGGAGTTAAACTTGTTAAATTATGAGATAAGAAAATTTCTTCTAGAAAAATGAGATATAAATTCCGATTTAGGCAGGGTCTGTGACTGCCCCGATTAATACTACTTTTTATTCAGAGTCAAGTTTGGCCTGGAAGCCCTTATAAGGAATTTCTGCAGCGAAGATACTGTGTAGTTGTTTTAGTCTTCTTATTTTCCAATTAGTTTTACTAGAGTTGGTCGCCGGATGTGAATAAAATTTGAGACCCCTGATAAGAACCTTGGCAGAATCATACCACAAAAGCTATTTGTGGTAGTTGGATAGTCCAAAGCCTTATGAATCCCACATTAAAAATCTCATGCTTCTATTGTGGGACTCGAGTCTCAGACCTTGCAATTGGATCTTAACATCCCACCAAGCCATGAAGAATTGGTACCAATCTGCACTAGGGTAAGGCGAACATTGCAGTGTCGACATCACTATCATACCAATTGGTAGAACCCACAGGGATTCTGCCATGCTGCTGGGGCTTTGAGAGACCAACAAATCTCCAATATTTCAAATTCCCATATTGTTCAGTTATGATTCCTCTTTCTTCATAGAAGAGGCAACCTAAAACAGGGAACTAAATCCTGTCCAAAACATGGAAATCAGATACGAAAATAATCCTATCTAGAATAAGGAAATACTAAAAGATATTATTTAAGTCACTCATTCATTCAATGCATGTACTCTAATTAGTTATCACTCTTGTAAAATAAAAACTTGACAAACTCAAATATATAATTAATAACTTTATTTTTTTTTGAGATTTCTGCTTTAAGTTGTCTTATCTATTTCTAGTTAAAAAAATTACATAACACTATATATCATCTAAATGAGATGATATATATGGAATATTTTTTTGTTGTCTCTAAATATTATGATTTGATACAAATTATGATTCATTATTCAAATATTAACTCGGCAATTCATGAGCGGAATCTCAACTAGATAACCTTGTTTAAGTGTATCAAAATAACAGAACCTATTAGCTTCTCCCTATTTATTAGCTGCTGTGTCCATTCTTTTCTGGTTTTGCCTTCCTTTAACATAGAGTGGGTGTAACAACGCACTGACAATTGAGGATTGAAACCTAAGGATTAAGTGGATTTCTAGGTTGAATGAAAATAATATGAAGGAGAGGCAACTGTTTAATATTCATTATGGTCTCAAATTGCAAGAGATATTATAGAATGGCAGACTTTGTTTCGAATGACTAAAGAAACTTCCACACCATAAATTTAACAAGGATGATGGAGTTAATCATCTTCGACCCATTCAGGGTGCTGCTTTGACCCCTTCAAGAGAGTCATAGATAAAAGAATAAAGTTCTCCCACTGATGAAGCATATATAAAATGTAGTGTCTGGTCAAATCTAAAGCTTTTCGCAATAAAGTCTAATCAACTTAGGGTTGGACTAGCTTTCCATGTTATAGAAGCTATGGAAAAGGAATGTGATACATATGATGAAGTGATAAACATTCTATTGTCTGCTGGAAATGTTTCCACTTTGCCTTGTTATCATCTTATCTGTCTTCTGATGATTGATTAACATCTCCGAACTTTGGTTAGAGTGGAGAATAAATGCTGTGTCCTTTACGTTACTGTTTTGTTAAGCATAATATAGTTTTGTTGATATAAATACTATTTAATTTTTATATATGGACTTGAGTGCAGATCTTCCCCGGGATAAGGAACCATTGGATTGGAACACCAGGATGAAAATAGCTGCGGGGGCAGCAAAAGGATTGGAGTACCTTCACGACAAAGCAAATCCTCCTGTCATTTATAGAGATTTCAAATCGTCTAATATATTACTTGATGAAGATTATCACCCAAAGCTTTCAGACTTTGGTCTTGCAAAGCTCGGTCCCGTTGGTGACAAATCACACGTTTCCACCCGTGTCATGGGAACTTATGGTTACTGTGCCCCAGAATATGCTATGACTGGACAGCTGACTGTGAAGTCTGATGTATATAGTTTTGGGGTAGTCTTCTTGGAGCTGATTACTGGCCGTAAAGCTATTGACAGCACCCGACCCCATGGAGAACAAAACCTCGTCACATGGGTAGCCCTCCAATCTTTGCTTGTCCTTATTAGTTTGGTTTGCATTACATTAACTTATGCATACTTAACAACATTAGGGTGGTAATGGTAATGGTAATGGTGATTTTATATACATGTTGGAACAGGCACGTCCATTGTTCAATGACCGCAGGAAGTTTCCAAAGTTAGCAGATCCGGAGCTGCAGGGACGGTATCCCATGCGGGGTCTTTACCAAGCTCTAGCTGTGGCATCAATGTGCATTCAAGAACAGGCGGCGGCGCGTCCTCTCATTGGGGATGTGGTGACAGCCCTTTCTTTTCTAGCCAACCAGGCATATGACCATAGGGGAGGTGGTGATGATAAAAGGAACAGAGATGATCAAGGTGGAAGAATATTGAAAAATGACCAAGGTGAAGGATCTGGACGGAGATGGGATTTGGAAGGATGTGAGAAAGATGAGTCCCCACGTGAAACTGCAAGGATGTTAAACAACAGGGATCTTGATAGAGAACGTGCGGTGGCTGAAGCCAAGATGTGGGGAGAGAATTGGAGAGAGAAAAGACGACAAAGTGCGCAGGGCAGTTTTGATGGTTCTAACGCCTAGTCTCTCTCAATGGTACAATTCCCATCACCCTCTTCTGTAAGCTAAACTGCGACCACCCCTTCTATGGCACTTGGTTTTCTTTTATGTATCTTTCATTTACCTCGTGCACACGAACATATTGGAGTAGGACTTGGAGAGTGTACATTATTTGCTTACAACTAGGAGGTCAAGGTTATGAAGACCCTCTCTTTTTGATAATGCTGCAAGGACGAAATGCTTCTTCCAACTCATTTACTCTTTTTTAGCTAAAATACGAGAATCCAACATTCCTTTTCATGTCTTCCTCCTCATCTCACCTGTCTGCATGAAACTAAGAAGCATGGATGAACTTGGTTGAGTTTTTCACAACCAAATTAATTGAAAAAACAAGTCGTCCTAAGAAAGCACAACCTCTTGGAAGCTCAACTTTTTTATAGGGGATATTTTGATCAAAATACTTGTGACAGCCGAAACTCTCACAGAAGCACAAACTTCGCACTTGAAAATTGGAGATAAATTATTTGAATAAAGATATATAAATATAATTATCTAAAGTTATTTTGAATAGATTATATTAGAAAAGTGGTATTATTAAAAAATTTGTAATTATTCTGGTATGCGATATATTCGTTGGGGCAGACGCACATAGGTGGAATTTAAAAATAAAAATATTATTTTGACATCTTTCTTTCCGCATATTATAATAATAATAATCATTTTTATATATTATTATTATATTATTATTAAATTGTAATATAGATATTTGGAAGAAATTAGATTTGCATATATCACTCCTCAATTAAAAAAAGAACAGAAGTGAGAGAATTCACATCATTATCATCGTCAATATCAACCAAAGTCTAATTGGTGAGAATCAAATGCTGTAAGGCAGAAAAACTTCATCCTTTGTCCCATTGTGTAAATTACTTTAGTCCCTTAAAATTTAAAATAAATATAATTTTACTTTATTAAATTTGAGGGATGGAAATGAATTTCTTAAAAACTACTCTTAAGTCCTTCGAATTTAGTGATTGGAGATAAAAATTATGTTTACTACATTTTAGAGATTAAAATATTTTTTTAAATTTGAGGGAAAAAATTATTTACCAAAGCTTATAGAGACTAAAAATTAAAATTAAATAAAATTGAAATGATTAAATACTTTTTATAGAGGGCAACAAAATTTGATAGTATTAATTTATTTATTTTGTAAGACTCCAACAAAATTTGTCTTTGTTGGCTCAATCTCAACGTCGTCAACATAATTTCTTCTTTCACAATGAAAACCTCCTATAGTAGCTCAACCAATGTAAGAAGGGAAAATAAATATAAGAAAATCTAAAATCTCCAACTCAAATTCACGTGGTGAAGGGTTTATTAGATGATATGAGCGTAGAGATAGGGTTAGAAGAGAAATAATGGAAGAGAAATACAAATACCCAGGCCTGGAAATTCTGGAGAAGACCCCAAAATCGGGTGTTTTCTATGTTATCTTGAATCGTCCATCGCGACGCAACGCTCTCTCCCATGATTTCTTTACACACTTCCCCAAGGCCCTCTATGCCCTCGATCACAACCCCGACGTCAAGGTCATTGTCTTGTCCGCCGCTGGCAACCACTTCTGCTCCGGCATCGACCTCTCCATTTTGGGATCAACAGCAGCCAATTCCGGTTCCGGCGAGTCCCTTCGCCGACAGATCATGGCGATGCAAGATGCGGTGACGGCCCTGGAACGGTGCCGTAAGCCGGTGATTGCGAGTATCCACGGAGCGTGCATCGGTGGTGCAATTGACATCGTGACGGCTTGTGACATAAGAATGTGCACGATGGAGGCGTTTTTCTCAGTGAAAGAAGTGGATTTGGCCCTGGCGGCTGATCTGGGAACTCTCCAGAGGCTGCCTCTTATTGTGAGGTTTGGCAACGCCATGGAACTGGCTTTGACCGGTCGCACTTTCTCGGGTGAGGAGGCTAAGGAATTAGGTCTCGTTTCTCGCGTTTGCGACTCCAAACATCACCTCGATCAGGCTGTCCTGGATGTCGCTCACGGTCCCTTCTTCCTCTTCAAACCTCAATTAACTAGCTATCTAACTAAGTGCAACACCACACATTCTAATATGCATTTGTTTCTGCATATGCATATGAGTTTATTCATTCTCTCTCTCTCGATCTTCATGCTCTTTCTGATTTAATTATTTGAATTTGAACGCTTGACAGCAATTGCCACCAAGTCCCCCCTTGCGGTGGTTGGGACAAAAATGGTTCTGCTTAAAAGTAGGGACTTAACTGTGGACCAGGGGTTGGATTATGTTGCAACCTTGAATTCTGCCAGATTGTTTTCCACTGACTTAACTGAAGCAGTGACGGCACAGAAGCAGAAACGCAAGCCAGTGTTTTCCAAGCTCTGAATTTACATACACACTCTCATGATATGATATGATATGATTCATTTTGATCTAGTTGTAACTAAATATGTGTTTCGGAATTGAAGACCCATATTGATATTTATACTACTCGACTGATCCATATTGCTGCTTATACTATACTATATGTATATGTTGACAGACAGAAGCAGGGACATCTTTTTGAGATTGCCTATCCATTCTCCCTGTCATTTGTAAACATTATACTTTGTTTCAATTTCCCTTATGGGTCAACATATGAATGTATTTCCACCTGGGAAATACATCTGATTTCTGTTAAAAACATGAAAGTATGACAAAGATGAAACTGATTTTTTAAAATTAGAGAGATGTGATTGTTATTTCCTTAGAAGTTAAAGGAAAATTAGTGTTAATTTTCATATTAGAAAAAGTGCGAGTCATGTTATTTTTTTCATATACCCACGTGACTTTTAATGGAATGAAAAACATCTGTCTCCTTTGTTAAAACATTCATGTCTTATAATTTGTCTTCACTGGTGTTTTTCCTTGCGTTTTAGCTAACCCATTGTGAAAACATGCAAGTAATTTTGCACATAATTTTGAATGAGTAATTTGTTCACATTGTTGGAATGGTGGTGTTGAATCATATGATGTTAGAATTATTAGTGCTTCACCTTTGCCATTTCAGTGAAGACGACTACATAAGGTATCAGGTGACCGTCTTGTAACATAAAGGGGGTGCAAAGTAAAAATAAAATAAAATTAATTGACTTGGAATTAAAATCGGTTTGAATAGAGGAGAGGAGTTGAACCAGACGCTAAAATATGTGTATGTTGAGTTAGATATGGTGTATTAGATTTGTTTGTTTATATATAACTTATTTTTATTATATATTATGAGCAATGCACTTTTAAATGAGTTTACGTGCATTTTTCATTTTATATATTTATTGTGTTTTTTTTATTAATACTATTTTGTATATTATATTTAAAAATAAAAATTATAAAATTTTATTATAATCGGTTCGACCTCTGTGTAACTTTTTAACTTTGAATTCATTTACTAATGGGTTGAATGGCCAATCCTACTTTGAAACTTTGGTTTCAATAATTCATGAGGACATGTGTAACTCTATTGATTGCTCAGGGATACATGCGTAACAATTTTGATAGATAGCCCGGGGATGTTTGTCCAAAATTTTCAAATCTGGAGAGCTCATGTGTTGTAGAACTGAAGTCACTTTATTTTAAGTGAACCTGAAATAGCAAACTTTTAAGATGGGTGTTCACCATGTTGAGCTTAACATCTCCTCAACTCAACTATACCCCAAATAAGTCACCCTTCACAAAATAAGTACGAGTAATACTTTTATACCCAAAACAAACGTCATCTTTTATGTGTCCCAAATAAAAAATAGTTTTAATATACCAGTTTCTATGTCATATCAATCAAACATATTTCAATTCAACAAAATATATGATCAAATGTCTCTCGAGAAATGTAACGAGTCTGTTCGTCTGTTGATCATTAATTTGTTCTTTAGCTTGGCTCTATGCTTGTAGGATTCCCTCTAACTCTTGGCTTCATTCTCTTCAATTTGGATTTCATTAAATTTGAATTGAGGTAACATTAGTTGTAGTTGATTGCTGAGAAAGAGAGAACTTGATTTTGCAGAGGCCGAGTTGTGTTAGAGTTGGCTCATGGTTAGGTAACGCAGCTCATCTTTGGTTTTATAACACTGCAAAACAAAGTTTATTATTTTACAACAAAAAGAAATTAATCACATTTATTACAATTCAGTATTTGTTTTTCCTTCTTGACTAGTTCCTTATAACATGTTCAACTATTATGCCCAAACTAATTAATTACAGGTTGAGAATTTGATGGTGTTAGACCTTCGTATTGCTTCTTGATTAACCTCCATAGCCTCTTAGGCCTTCCTTGTAAGCTTTTCAAGGGAGGTAGACCACTATCATTATAACCACCTCTCCTAATGGGGTCAATATAAATAAGAGAGGGATGAATCATTTTAGCATATGTAATCCTTAACGTAGGAGTGGAATATGCTTCATTATAAAACTTCTTATTCTCTCTATTATGGGAGATGATGCATGCGCGTACCTAGATATTTGCCAAAACATACATCTATTTTTAACCTGAAATTGTTGTTCCCCGGCATACATCACCCTTAAAAACCTACCATCTTGCAATATTAGGTCCAATACATTTCTTACTCTGAGAGACATTAAATCATCAAGTTTGGATGCATTCTCATTCCTTTTCATAAATAATGCCATCACCTATTTATTCTTGAAAAAAGTATCGTGTTTCTTGCCCCAGGTTTATTGTGGCCTATCATTGGAGAGTAATCAATGAACAACATCATTCTTCACCTTTCTCATGGTTGATATTGCTTTTTCAAGCATGTCTCTATTACCAGACATCACACACTTCTAAAAATGGTGTGCCAACAACAGTGACTTAAAATGGTTCAAAAGATGACTGCAACAATTCCTATAAAAGGCATAAACCAAACCAATTACAGACGTTGTAGGATTTTCAAAATAAATACATACATTGTCTTATCTACGCCTAATTTCAATTTTTCTACGCCTATACAAACTGCATAATTCCAGTTTTTCTATGCCTATACTATTGCTTATAATTCCTATTTTTCTGTCTACTATACCAGCTCTTTAATTCCAAATTTCTATACATGTAAGAGGCCCATGAACATAATGCAATAATTTATATTGTGAAACTAAGATTGTCATATAAACAAAATCTAATTATTTTGAATTAAATCCCGTGTACAGTAGAAAAAAAATATAGATGAAACAGGTAAATAAAAAGAAGGAAAGAAATTCAACGTGGACTTCAAACATGTAAAGACATTATAGAAAACACAAGAAACCATCCGTTACAAATCCTATTAAAAAATCACTCACACAAAACCCTCAAAACAAGAACCTACCACACTTAAACGAAAACAATCAGAAAATTTGAAAGAGAAGAAAGTAGAGGTGGGCTTTGATAAATAGTAAATCGAATGAATTTGTTTTCAAAATTTTACATAGAAATAGCAGCAACAAATGGAAAGGAAAGTTGGAGGAATAGAAGAATTAGGGGTGAGTAAATGACTTGGGATTCACGTCATGGAACACGTTTTGTTGACCAAAAGGGAGGGCTTATTTTTCATTTCAACAAGTCCCGTTCATGAATGGTCTGGTCTTCTATTCTCGAAACTGCTTTGAAATTCATATTTTGTTTTGTTTTGTAAACGGTCAAACATTTCGGAGTCATTTCGCCCAACACATTGTGACTTCTCCAATTATACTTTCATTGACCATAGAAAATCGATTACATGCTTCCAATAATACACATTCCTATCAGAAAATAAATAAATAAATTAGCTTGTCAATATATTTTTAAGGTTAAAATATACAAATTAGTTAACCAACTTTTCCTTTTCTTATTTCTTTATTTTTAATGAAAAATTATTATAAATATAATTCACATTAAACAATTAAGGCAAGACTATTGGATTTTCCGTTCAATTCTCAATTTTTGGTTATATTAAAATTATATTTTTTACACTGTTATCTAATAACAAACTACCAACCGGAAGCCAGATCTTTGCTAAGTTTCACCTATTGAGAATTTAAATATTCTTTTTCTCTCAAAAGATTTTTTATTTTATTTTATTTTATTTTCAAAATAATAAGTTTTTTTTTCGATAATACTCTTATATATAATTATAAATAATTAATATGGTATGAGTTGCAGCTAAAAAGATAGAACATGAGTTGCGAAGTTAAACAATGGTTGAAATGTAGGATATGCGAAAAGATGATTGTTTAGAAATGGAGGAGGATTAGAGTTTATAAAGAAATTGGGAAAGAAAAAATATTTGAGAGAGAGAGAGAGATGAAACGCGGGAGAGAAAACGAAAAAGTCAAGAAAGAAGAGAAGACATTAAATAGTAAGAATAATAGTTTGTTTATTGGATGGTAATGGTTTGTGTAGTGTGTGGGAAAAAGGTTGCTGACTGAGTGCAAAGAAGAGAAGGTGCGAAGTTTCTTCATGGGATGGGGAGTTGGAAACTCAGCTCGATAACTTTTTATGCCGCTGTGACCGACTAGCCTTCTTCTTTCCCAATTTCTCATCCCTCGTCTCACCGTCTTCATTTGCAGAACAGTCACTGGTTAATAATTCATCAGATACTCAGATTCATTCATTTGCATAGAAATAGAGATGAAGAGGTCTCTCAGAAAGTTGGGAGTTCTGACGGTAGAGAAGCATCACCACCGTGACCGCACTAACAAACTTCCTTTCTCCCAGTTAGAGGACCTCGCTCAGGCTACCCAGGTTTTTTTCATTTTCTTCCTTCCAATTTTCATTTTAGGGTTCAAATCCTCATTCGAACTCAAATGTTGGTCCACTGCAGGATATGCAAGACATGAGAGACTGCTACGATAGCTTGCTTTCCGCGGCAGCAGCCGCCGCCAACAGTGCTTATGGTCTCTCCTGTTCCTATTCTTTTTCTCTTTTTTTTTTTTTTTTTTTTTCCTTTCATCCCCTTTCCCTTTTTCATGACAGATAAATAACAACATCAATCCAAATTTTCTTCTCTTACAGAATTCTCAGAGTCCTTGGGAGAATTGGGCTCTTGCCTTCTTCAGAAAACCGCCTTGCATGATGACGAAGAAAGCAGTACTATACAATTCTCTCTCATACAATTCAAAAAATCACTCATATCATATACCCAACTATCACCTAACTTTCTCTCTCTCTCTCTCTCTCTCCCTTCCTATTTTCGATTGGTTGCGCTCATGCAGGCAAAGTTCTCATAATGCTCGGTAAAATGCAGTTTCAACTCCAGAAACTCATTGATAAATATGTCAGTCCCTACTCTCTACTACTCCCTTGCAACTTCAGTGATCTCTCTATGCTTTTCTAATATGTTTTTTCCTTTGCAATTTCAGCGCTCTCATATTACCCAGACAATTACCACTCCCTCCGACTCTCTTCTCAATGAACTTCGCGTTGTTGAGGTTTGTTCTATCTGATCCACTCTCTAATTCCTCTATTCATATATGGACACATCTACAAAAACAATCTCTAGCCTCTTCGACCCTTCTTATTTGCTGCCAAATATTACCACTCTTTTTAACTCTCTAATAGTTTGCCCCATCAAAATATTATTTCAATGCTTATATTTCATCCAAACACTATTCCTAGCTTTTTGCCTTTTTTCAAATGTTGGTCGTAGATAAGTTAGTTTTTTCTTAGTGGGTTTCGAACCTCGGATCGCCTCCCGTCAATCTTCACCACCAAACGAACCTTATATCCCAACAGGATTCCTACTGTGTTTGCTAAATTTACCATATCTTTCTCTATCCTTTTTGCGAATAATCTTTTATTATTATTGTTACTTATTATATTTTTTCCTTCACGCTGAAGCAGGAGATGAAGCGACATTGTGACGAAAAAAGGTTTGTAGTGTTATATCAGATATACTTTCGTCTTTGAATGTGATTCGTGCCTTATCTTTTTGCGGTGTATAATCTGCAGAGTAGCATATGAGTCCATGTTAACAAGATATAGAGAAAGAGGTAGGTCTAGAAGCGGAAAAGCAGAGAGCATTTCCTTGCAGCAGTTACAAATTGCTCGTGATGAATATGATGAGGAGGCTACATTATTTGTTTTCCGCTTGAAATCTCTGAAGCAAGGGCAATCGTGGAGCCTTCTAACACAGGCAGCACGTCACCATGCAGCTCAGGTTTCACTTATTCCCAATATTCTTTTTCAGATCTGGGAGAGTTATTCATTTTTAATGTTTCTTTCCGTTGTCATTGCTTCCTTCATCCCCCCAAAAACAGTTGTGTTTCTTCAAGAACGCAGTTAAATCTCTTGAGACAGCAGAGCCACATGTAAAATCAGTAACAGAACAGCATCACATTGATTACCACTTCATTGCTATTGGAGGAGAGGATGATGATGAAGACGATGACGATGACAGCCATGATGAGAATGATGATGGGGAGCTGAGTTTTGACTATGCACAAAATGAAAACGAGCAAGATGTTTCTACATTAAAGAACTCAAAGGAGGTGATTACCTTTTGAAACTGGAAAAATTAGTAATATTTTTTAACTGCTTTTGCATATTCAATCACATTGAGAAATGAATATTAGGAAGATTGAGTAGCCCTACCAGGAACCAGCATCAATATGAGTAGGCAATTCTTTGAGCACACAATTGGTGATGGATAACGGTTTTGGTGATGGGAAGTTGGGTAGATCGAGGGGCAAAGAATAAGGTTAGAGTGAGAGGGAAAGAGATAGAAGTGTTTCTGTTATTGAAATCCAAAGACTCGGGAAGAATACTCTCCTTTAAGGGTTTCCCCTTTACACCAAAGCATGGTGCTCAGTTCAGATTATTTTTCCCAAAAGATACTTCCCCTCTATTCCTAACAGTTCTGGTTTTAAATCCTAGATTGCTAAAGAAATAACGAGTAAAATCAAAATGGAGGGGAAGCATTTGGTGTATTGTTGTTTGGGGGACCCAAATTCATTGGAATCAGAGTTTCTAGGTGGAATAGTCATATTCTTATGTGTGCACAACCAATTCAGTTTGATGGAAAGCTGGATGGGTGGATTAAAAACTAAGAACATCCAGAATATAACCTGTAATATCAATGTCTCTCGTCTATGCATATAATTCTATGGAGTTTGTACACTACCTCATGATTGTTAATATTTTGGATCAGATCCATACTTTTGGTTTTAATTTTTGTCTATAAAGAACTTACATTGGCCTAATTACTCACATTTTGAAATGTTGAGTCATGCATGCTTCTCTGAAGTTGGGCCTGGTGGAACCTACCTTTCCCAAAGGTCCAACTGTAAAAGCTAAGGTAATATGAAAAACAAAATGCTTAGGTTCATGGAATTTAGGACCGAAAGTACTTCACAGGTTGATATATGACTCCTCAAGTGGAGGCTTCTTGACACATGAAATGTGATTATTTAGTTTCCTTATAAATTTTTGAACACTTATAAATATGCATATCGTTTTATATATGCAGGGAAACTTGGATAGGCTTCCCAGGAATTCATTCTCCTTCAATTTTAGGTTAGAGAGCCAATCTGCCCCACTTTTTGCTGATAATAAATGTGATTATGGCGAAAAGCTGAGACAGATGCGGCCAACTTTATCACGGAAGTTCGATTCATATGTTCTGCCTACACCAATTGATGCAAAGAGTTCGATACCTCCGAGGTTGAGTAAGCAAGTACCTTCTAAAATAAAGACAAGTTTATATGAGCCTATGAAGAATGAGTGGTATTCATCCCCACTGGAACAAAAGAAATATGGAAACATTTTTGGAGATGGGGGATTTTCTGGTCCTAATGTTAGGCCTCCGCAGTCTGTGCTCAAGGAGAGTAACAGCAATACTGCCTACACAAGATTGCGGCCTCCTTTAATTGATGGTAATTTATCCTCAAATCATGATTTTGTTACTGCTTATTCTAAAAAGATTAAAAGACATGCCTTTTCTGGTCCATTGGTAACTAATGCTTGGCCAACCAAGCCTGTTTCTGTAGAAAGTGTCCAATTGTTTTCTGGACCTCTTCTACGGACATCAATTCCTCAGCCTCCATCATCGGCATCTCCAAAAGTATCTCCTAGTGCTTCTCCCCCTCGTTCATCTTCACCTAAAATAAATGAGCTTCATGAACTTCCAAGGCCTCCAACCATTTCCCCACCAAATTCTAAGTTTATAGGTTTGGTGGGTCATTCAGGTCCATTGGTGTCCCGAGGTCAACAGCTCTCTGCTCGAAGTAATTTAGTTACGTCAAATTCAGCATCTCCATTGCCAATGCCTCCTCAAGCCATGGCTCGAAGTTTCTCCATACCTTCTACTGGTGGTAAAGTTGCAGCATTAGATGGGTCAAGACCTCTAGAAGACCCTAACAGATCATCTGTATCCGAATATATTGATTCTCCTCCTCCGATGCACATTGCTTCATCTACTCTTCAGCCATCATCAGATGGCTCAGAGACTGCTGCTCGGGCTGTCTAATCTGGAGGTAATATTTAAAATAGAATATTTTTGTTTAATTTTTTTTTTTTGCTTTCATGGTTTAATTCTGTATTTGTAATAAATTATTAAATGTAATTGAAGTTTCATGTATAAATAGAAAAAGCCTTCTTCTCATGACCCAGTTTCAAGAGAAAAAAAATGGACACTAGGTTATCACTCAATCCCATAATACTAAGTTCTTGGAAAGCCCTGTAGGAATGGGGGAGAACATTTTGTTTATTATGTTCTTTCATTAGACACCTCTATATACGTAATAGAAATGGGCATTGGCATTGAATATATTTGAAGTACAACAGAGGCTCTTTAAGCTATGTTTGAATTGGTAGAGAGGATTGAAAAGAAGTGCCTTTAGTTCTGCATTTTGGATTTCTTAAAAGCAAATGCTAACGAGCACCTTTAGGATATGTCATTAAGGAAGCAAAATTAGAAATATTTAATTAACTGAAAAACATGTTATATTGAAATTTGAAAACGCAATAACATTTTAATACTTGATTTTTTAAGTATTTATAGGCCTTTACCAGGATGAAGTAGATGTTCCTTAATCATTGTTCTTGGCACTACGCTTCTTAAAATTAAAAATATTAGAATGGAACATGACGGATTCTATTTCATCTCCACTTGTAGAAGCTGGCTTGGTATGTTTTTACGTATAACCCAAAATTGCCTCGTATGTTCGTAGTACCAATAATCCTATAAGAAAAACTTGTTTTAGCACAGTTTAATTTTTGTTTTCAGGGACGTTCATTCTTATATGAATAATATCCAATGGCCCAGGTATCTAAACTGCTTTTAAGAAGATATGCTCTATTCAATATCCTAAAGGGTCAAGTTTTGTTCCTCATAGTTTAATACAGTTGCAAATATGTAAATATTCCTTTTATAATTCTTTTATATGTCGTTATTATTGTTAGTGAAGTAAATGCCCATGTATTGAGATGTCGAATTTTGCATGTAAGCGAAACATTTTAGCTTCTTAAAGTGAGAAAGTTCACTTTGGAGTGAAAAGTCATTCTAAATCTTACTTTAACACTAACTTAATCTTCGTAATTACTAAATGAGGAAATTATTAAATGTCTTTTAATATTTTCAATTTTTTTATTAAATATTAGATGGATTATTAAATATGTTTTTTTTAATATTATTTATTTTAACTTGGTATTCCCTCTGTATTATTTATAAGAAAAAAAAGTCATGTTCATTGATCTTAAATATAAAGAATTGTTTACTCCCAACTTCTATTTAATATTGTTCTTTTGAAAATATCTTCGTATTTAATTTTAGGGACCGTCTACAATATGATCAATGGGTAATTTATCAAATATATTTATATATTGCATGAAATTAAAAATATTAAAATAACCCTAATTATCATTCTTAATAGGTGTAACATTAGTTAAATTTGTCTACATATGGGTCTAGAGAGAGTATTATTTTCTATAAGAAAACCTAAAGAATATATATATCAACCAATAAGTATCTCATTAATTGATAAAACTACTCACTTCAAAAAGTCTAAACATAGCAATTGGCTGTAAAATCTAATTAGAGTAATTTTACAAATAAAAAATAAATAAACTTATTAACATAAGTAACTCTTTTTAACATTATAAATATAGCTTTCTTATAGTTAAATAAACTTACTTATATATATATATATATATATATATATATATATATAATCTACATTTAAATTAAAATAATATTTTTATGGATAAGAAATTTGTAAAAAACTTATAATAAATGATAGTTTCTTAAACAACTCAAATTTGGAAAGTTGTAATAAGGATTGTTTATTTTACTATATTATTAAATATATATTTCTATTACTTCGATGTATATAAATGAGATGTTAAATAATTATATATATATATATATATATATATATATAATTACAATATGTTCATTTTAATTTATTATGCACATAATTTTAAGGGTTTTTAACTTTTTTATCGTATAAATTTGAATTTTAACAATAAAAGGGTAATATTATAATAACTAAAAAAATTAAGAAATAATTTGTCAAAATCAAATGTAAATATAAATTATAGAAAATTTATTGGTTATAAATTGACAGTGAACTTAAAAGAGAAAAAGTAAAAGGTGTGTCTGTCCAAGGCTGGGTCAAAATAGCGAGAGAGAGAGAGATGACCATTGACAGTGAAGCACTACTGGTACATGTACTGACAGACAAACAAGAAGTAAACAGATATTTATTTAATTTGCAAAGCGGAAACGGAAAAGGAAAAGAGTGATGGAGCGGAAGTGGAGCAGCGAATCTGGGAATGTGATGTCGTCACCATCACACTCACATTCACGTAACGGTCATTCTCGTTCTTCCTCCCTCACCCTCACTGCAACTGGAATTTCAACCGTCAAAAGGACTCAGAATGTTGCTGCCAAAGCCGCAGCTCAGCGCCTCGCTCAGGTCATGGCTTCTCAGACTGCTGACGATGACGACGAGGACGAGGACGATCTAGGTTTTCGCTACACTGCTCCCCCACCTCTCTCTCTTTCCAGGAACTCTGCTAAGTCCGCTTCCACTCTTAGATCGCCATCTCCTGCCGCGGTCCGATTCTTCCGCTTCCTCTCCACATTTATCCTATCCTATCCATAATTAACTAACTCCCTTTCCTCATTCACCTGCTAACTTAATTAGGTACCTCGAACCCTCCCAGAAGAATCAGTGTATCTTCGCCCAGCACCAGCACCAGCTCCACCGGCTACCAATAGACCTCCTCTAAGCCTCAGGACTCCAGCTCCGGTTCTGCCTTTAGACCCTCCCATTCATAATAACAAACCCAAAGATAAAAGGTAAATTTCATTCCCTTCACATTTTCTGCACCTTTACTTGCTATCTTATCTTATAATTAATAGATCCATAAAATGCGTACCCCTTCCTAAATTGCTTTTCCATATTGCTGCTTCATTTTATTTGTATGTGTACGTGTACGTGTATAATATTGCGTGCCTGCCCACCCCCTAAAATGCAATTATAATTCCGGACTTCATTACCGTTTATGTATTAAGTTTAATGGAAAATTTACAGATTTCCGTTTGATACTGGACTTGTTCAACCAAAGGATTCAGGAGATCAGCGTGAGGCTTCTGTACTTCGTGATGAGGTCTCCAAATCTGGTTTCCATGTTTCTAACTTTCTATAAAACAGAATCTAACGTGTTAATAACTGAGGACCATACCCTTATAAATTCACTTAAACAAATCTCTGCTCTTTCTGCAGGTTGATATGCTGCAGGAAGAGAATGAAAGTATTCTAGACAAGGTACTACGGTCTACTTTGTTTTCTACCTGTTGTGAATGAACTCACATCATTCATAAATACCCAAGTGTTTCTACAATGCAGCTAAGAATCGAAGAAGAGAGATGCAAGGAATCGGTGGCCAGGGTTAGAGAGCTTGAGAAGCAGGTGCTGGCTTTATTTATTTTTTAGTATACAGTACTGTAGTTTCTACATAGAGTGCCTAATTTATACTTGTTTATTGCACTGTATGTGATTAATAATATTTTCCTCTTGCTCTTGATTTGAGATTCCGTCTATTGTTGAGCATAATTCACATCACTTTCACCTGGTTCGGCTCCAGTTGGCGTACTATGCTATGATGCAATAATGTGGCCTTTGGCCCAATGGTCACTGCCTTTAACATTAAGATAGGAGATTGGATCCCATCCCATCATACCTTAGATAACCAAAAAGTTAAATACTAATCATATTTGAAGAGTTTTTCTCTAGTTAATGGAACTTCTCCTTTTTTAGTTTTGAAATTTTATTGCTTGACTTAGATATTTATGTTTATATATGAGTGTATGTGTCAATGAAATTCTTTCAAGTGTGCATGTGCAGTTTTTAATTTTTTATCTTACTTTTTAGGTTGCTTCCCTTGGAGAAGGTGTATCTTTGGAAGCCAAACTCTTGAGCAGGTGTGTAAATTAGAATAAAAACTGTTGCAAATGGGTTTTCCCTCGCTTAGTATTGTGTATGACACCCCCAAATTACTGAATTGCAGAAAGGAAGCAGCTTTGCGACAAAGAGAGGTAATGTGATGGTGATGACTTGAACTGTTGAGATGCATGGTGTACAAACTCGGAACGGAGTTAATTTATACCATTTGGGGAGTTGAGATAGCAAAATAGTTGAATGTTCCATTTCTTGCTCAATTCCCTTGTCAAAAATGCCTTCAACACAGATTTTTAATTCACAGGCTGCTCTTAAGAATGCCAAAGACTCAAAGGATGGAGTTGATAAGGAAATCACATCTCTACAAGCTGAAATTGAGGTGAATATGCCATTTTTTTAATATTCTCAAGACAGGCTGCCATATATGTTTAATTATTTCTTCTGAAATAGAATGCAAAAGTTGAAACTGAGACTGCAGTGAGACAGCTAAATGGAGCTGAATCTGAAGTAAAAGCTCTCCGATCAATGACTCAAAGAATGATATTAACTCAGAAAGAAATGGTATATACTTCTACAGTACCAGGAGTCCATTGTTAGTTGTTAGTTATTTTGAAAACTTGTTATACATAATTATTTTCTCTTCAGGAAGAAGTTGTTCTAAAGAGGTGTTGGCTTGCTCGTTATTGGGGTTTAGCTGCAAAATATGGTATGCCACTGTCTGTTTTAACTTATTTTCTTTTGGGAGAAGCATTATTGCATTTCTTGTTGGCATGACTAACGAATCATTTTATTATCAATTAGTTTCTATATGTCAATCACTTTTGACAGAACCCGAATTAGGTTTCATAGTTCTTTATCGTAATTTTTTCAAAATTTATGCATGAGTGATATGATAACATATTGGTTTTAGTTGCATATTGGTATGTAGCTACAAAATAAACCAAGCAACAGTAGGTAGGTGGTGATATATCTTCCTTTTTGTTTTTATTCTGGTGAGAGGCAAAAGGATCTCAACCGCACTGGAATACATTACTGAAGCTTTTAATATCAGTTTTATAATTTTTATATGATTGCATTGCATGCATATAAAATTATACTTCGTCTATATATCAAGTTTGAATTCAGCTGATTTGGATAAGTGAATAATTTCATGATTCACTTACTGGTGTCTTTTATCTAGTATAACAACTTCTTCCATGGTTATAGACATCTGTGCAGATGTTGCAGTTTCAAAGTATGAACTTTGGTCATCCTTAGCCCCTCTTCCATTTGAGGTCGTTGTTTCTGCTGGACAAAAGGCTAAGGAGGAATGCTGGGAAAAAGGCATGAAATAAAGATTTGGACTGTACAGTTCATATTAGTTTGGCTGCATAGTAGGGCAAATCTATGCTCTATGTTATATCTTTTCTTACAGTGTTGATTTTCATTGTGTGAATTCCAATGATAATTGTTGTGATTTTTAAACAGGAGATGATGCGACAGAGCAGAGGAGCAAACTTGTTCCTGACTTTAATGATCTTACTGGAGAAGGAAATATTGAAAGTATGCTTTCTGTTGAAATGGGACTAAAGGAGCTTGCTTCTTTAAAGGTTTTCAAAATTATATTAAATAATTTAAATATATTTTTACGGAAATTCAGTCATCTAAGTTTTTTTTTTTTTGTCATGTTTCTCTACAAGGTTGAGGATGCTATTGTGCAAGCATTAGCTCAACAGCGGCGTCCAAATTCTGCTCGACAACTAGTCTCAGGTATGTGCTGTTACTGTTGTCACTATTCTTGTTATCTTGTTTGTGTGGATTGTCAACCCAAAAGTATTTGCATAACTATTCAAAGATAGATAAAAGAGAAGCATACTACAAACATGTTAGCTCATGAATAATGCCATTATCTTCAAGAATCTTGGAAAACATTAGATTGACATATTTTGTACCATTCTTGGATTGAAATCTCTTAATAGACTTTCCAAATTGATTTCTAGCAAGACGGAAGAAATAGACAAATATTTGACAAACCATGTCAAACAAGCACAATCAATCATCAAAGAAAGTCACAACCCACTTGTATGGAGTCATTAATAGGTCACCGCACATAAGAATGGACAAGGTGAAAAATACAAGACTTTTCTTGTGACCAGGGTAAATGCTGCACGATGGTGTTTTAAAAACTGACAAACATCAGTGTGAAAATAATGATTGACCCTTTTGTAAACAAATGAGGAAATAAAGGACTTAGCATACTTAAGGGTGGTTGTCAGAGATGTCCATGGTGAATCCAAATTTGAAAGATGATGAAGTTTCAGAGTTTGCTTGTTGACTAGAAGACACCACCTTTTTGCTAGTACCACCATCAATCTTCTTATACTGCAAGAAGTAGAATCTACCCTACTATTTAATAATCACCCTTCCCCCAAACAAGGTCTTGGAATACACAATTTAAATTTCATCACATTTGTGACCTTATAAGGTAGCAAGTGATGTGATGTACAAGAAGATGAGGATGTCAAGGGGAGGACCATTTGGATGACTTGATGTACATCATACAAGATGATAGGATGAGTAGTTGTCAAGTGGATGAGACTTCCAACTAAACTTCAATAGAGTGTGGGATTTGACAATAGTTCTTGATCATCTTTATGATATTGCATTATTGACTTTCAAATGAGTATCTATTGGATCAACATTATAAACTTTCCAAGATAATAAGATCTTGAATATATGTTTCGCTGGTTCAGAAAAACACCATGATGCTAATGTACTTGCAATCCCAAAAATAGATTAGATTCCCACTATATTTCACGTGAAAATTGGCATGAAGCATATTCTAAAGCTTAATAGTCAAATACCATTGAAGAAATAACAATGTTATCTACATAAACTAGAATGAGAACTATCCCCATAGAGGATTTGTGAAATAAGAGAGAATTATCGTACTATATTTGTGTAAAAAAGTTAAGAAGTGTATTATCGAACTTCTTAAACCAAGCCCAAGGAACTTGTTTAAGTACATACAAAGAACACCTCAATTTACAAGCATCGTAAGGAGAAGAACTACACATGCCAAAAGGAAGCTCCATATAGACTTTTTCTTTGAGAACACCACGAAGAAAAGTGTTCTTCTAATCCATTTAATGCAATGTCCAAGGTTGAGAGTTAGTAATAGCTAGTCTGCATTAGATTGTAGTCATTTTGGCAATTGCATGAATGTCCCTTCAAAATTCATGCTCATATTATTGTGGTAAAATCATTACTACCTAGTATTATCATTAGACCTAAGTATAGGGTGTTAAGTGTGGGAAACTTCCTACATCTGTATCTAGATCTGCACCTAGAGTCCTAGTTGTAGTCTCTTAGTCTTCTATGTCTCATTGTATCAGATTTCCATTATAAATAGAAGAAAGGGAGAAGGGTTCCATAAGCCCTAAAGATATATTTTTTCTCTATTATGTTAAGGTTCCAACATAAAACCAATTGACAATATGTGGAGTAGCCTAACATGTATTTAAATCATACCAAATTACATGAGGTAGACGATATGGGACTTTCACCACGCCCCTTCCAACGAAGCATGTCGGACCAGGCAAAGGGTACTTTTTACCCACAACGAAAGGGCAACTCTTGACCCAAGACAATAATCGGAAAGATATTAGACTTTGACTTTGATACCATGTTAAGGTTCCAACATAAAACCAATTGACAATATGTAGAATAGTCTAATATGTATTTAAATAGGCATGGCAAGCGGGCGGGCGTGGGCGGGGCGGGTTTTGCCTCCCGATCCCCGCCCCGACTTTTTTAATCATCCCCGTCCCCGTCCTCGCTGGGTTTCGGGTTCCCGTCCCCGTCCCGTCCCCGATCTATATTATTTTTAAAAAGATAATTACATTTATAATAAATTAATTTTACTATCTATTTTTTATATATAAATAAATATTTATAATTTTATAATTTATAATAATTATTAATTAAATATACATTTTAATTTATTATATTTATATTAAAATATGTATGTTAAAGAAATATTTAATCATTTTTTATTTATAACATTATTATTATTATTATTATTATTATTATATATCGTATTCAAATATTTGAATACTTATAACATTATCATTATTATTATAATATTGTATTCAAACATTTGATTATATATATAAATTAATTCATTTTTAAGTTGTCATTTAAAAATATGAAATATATAGTTTATAATGAAATATTTAATAAGTTAATTATTATTCAATTAGTTCAAAGTAATAAAAGTTTAAATTATCAATTCTTTTAATCCTTTAAAATACAATTATTTTATTAAGATAAAATTTGATATATGATAAATAAGAATAATAAGATAAACAAATGACATAATAAAACCTAATAAATATAAATTATAAATAAAATAATATTAGTTACTATTAAGATTTATGTAAAATATTTAGAAAAAGATAAAGAATAAAAAAATTAACTTTGTGTTCATCAAATTGATTGAAAAGATTGAAAAAAAAAACAAATTGATGAGAGAGATTAAGGAAATATAAAAAACTGCAAGGTATAAGAGAGAATAATGTAATAAATTAATTGATATAAAAGATTAAAAAAGACAAAAAAATTAAAAAATAGGAAGAAGAAAAATAAAAATTGGTAAAATATAAAAAAAAAAATGACCTTATATGTAATAGAAAAAAAAAGAAAATACTTTTAAAATATTAATAATTTAAATATAAAGTCGGGGCGGAGACGGGGTCGGGGTAGGGATCGCATTACCCATCCCCGCCCCTGCCCCCGACTTTTTAAAGCGGGGAAAACCCGAACCTTCCCCCGCCCCCGGTCAACTCGGGTTTTCCCCGTCAAACTCGGGGAGGGGGCGGGTCAGTCCCCACGGGGACGGGTTTAATTGTCATCCCTAATTTAAACCATATCAAACGATATAAGGCAGGCGATGTGGGACTTTCAACATATTGTTTAGGGTTATAAGACAAGCTTTATAGTGGTTCAAAGTACCATTAGAGTAAAGCTTCACAAAGAAAACCCGTTTAGCTTCAAAGTGCCTAAAGTTCTTCATGGATTGACTTTCTTCAAAACTCTTTCTGCACAATATCTTTATAACATGAAGGAATACAAATAGTTTATAACATGAAGGAATACAAATAGAAGACAAACAAAGATTTAGGAAAAGAAAAACCATATTGATAAGGTGGTCAAGAAAGTCAAGGAAGTCGTATGGAACAATCTCGTATTGGATCATAATCTTGAAAGGGTCCAAAGTTATGACGACTTCATCTTTCATATACAAAATCAGGTTTAAATTGTTCGAGTGATTAATTTAGTCAAAATTGAGACATCAAAGATAATGATAAAGATGGTGATTGTTAGATATTGTTTAGATATTGTTAAGATATTGTTAGATATTGTTAATCATAATATCAAACAATATATTCTGTTTATTTTGTTTACTTTCGGTTACTCTTTTAGTTGTACCTCTCCCTATTATAAATAGATTACCCTATGTGTGATTTATACACAAGGGAGATTAATCTCAAACCCTATTTCCTCTATATTCAACATGGTATCTAGAGCTTAAGGTTATTTTGAAATTTTTTTGCTATTATCCACTGCTGAAGTCGCCACCGCCGCTGCTGCCGGTTAAACTAATCTTCCACATTAGAAAAGAGTTATCTTTGTTACTTGATATTATTTGGTAGTGTAAAAGTGCATGTCTAGGAAGGTTCTGACAAGGAAAGACTTGGTATTTAAGCGTGTCCATTAGTGATCCACCTCTTTCCTGAGAACTTACCTGGTGTACTGGTTCACGCTATTGTCACTACCGCCGCCGCTGGAACAGTCGCCGGAGCCGTCGTTGGAGTTTCATTTTTGACCGGTGACATACGGTTTTGTTCGTTTCTGTAAGGTGATCACCGTGCCGTTGAGATCACCACTATCGAACTTGGTCGTCTGTTGTCTCCTACGTCGTTTAGTCTCGACGGACTTGTTTTGGTCTTCTCGTTTTGGATCTGAGCTTCGTGGATTGATTGGATTACTTTGGATTTTTTTTTTTTTAGGGTTTGTTCTCCTGCCCCTTATGACTTCTTCCACTCCTTATACTACTTCCAATTCTGTTAATGATTCTTCTGTGTTGGCATCTCACTGTGATGACCAGACTCGCCCTCACAAACAGGGAAAAATGCGTCCTAAGTGTGAACATTGTGGCAAACTAGGTCACAAGATTAACAAGTGTTATGCATTACATGGTCATCCTCCTCGATCTGTTGCAGTTGTTCAGACCAACCTTTCTCCACCTTTGTTTGCTGGGGATCCTCCTTTTCCTGTTGCATCCGACACACGTGCTATGTTCAACAAATTTCTCAAATGGTATAAGAATCAACAATCTTCTAGTTCCACTACGTTTTTCTCACACACAGATACATATTTTGCTGGTCTGACCCAATCCTCTTCTCCTGGTCCTTGGGTTTTTGATTCAAGAGCCACTAATCATATGACTGGTAACAAATCTTTGTTTTCCTCTTTATCCTCATCTAATCCTTTACCTTCTGTTACACTAGTTGATGGCTCTAGAGTATCATCTCATGGTATTAGAACTGTTAAATTTTTCCCTTCTTTAACCATTGATAATGTTTTTTATATCCCTAAGTCTCCTTCTAACCTGTTGTCCATCAGTCGTCTAACTCGTTCTCTTGATTGTGTTGTTTCTTTTACCAACAATTCTGTGTGTTTACAGGACCGGAGTTCGAAACAAGTGATTGGCATAGAATGAGTCTCATGGTCTTTATCATCTCCATCCCTCTACACATGTTGGTGCAGTTATGGAGTCTCCCTCTCTTTTTCATGCTCAGTTAAGTCATCCAAGTTTTGCCAAGTTATGGAAATTTGTCTCTGCCTTGTCTAACTTGTCTAGTTTTGCGTGTAAGTCGTGTCAATTAGGCAAGCATAGTCGTACTTCCTTTCTTCTTAATGTCACACGCAGTGCTTCGTCCCCTTTTGCAGTGGTTCACTCTGACATTTGGAGACCTAGCCACGTTAAGTCTACTTTAGGTTTTCAATACTTTGTTACTTTCATTGATGATTATTCCATATGCACTTGGTTATTTTTGATGAAAAATTGTTTTGAATTATTTCATATCTTTCAAACTTTTTTCAATGAAATTCAAACTCAGTTCGGTGTTTCTATTAGAGTTTTGCGCAGTGATAATGGTCGTGAATATCTTTCTCATTCTTTTAAACAATTCATGGCTTCTCACGGTATCCTCCATCAAACTTCTTGTGCTTATATACCTCAACAAAATGGTGTAGCTGAACGCAAAAATAGACATCTTATTGAAACAACTCGCACTCTTTTAATTCATGGAGAGGTTCCTCAACATTTTTTGGGTGATGCTCTTCTTACTACATGTTATCTCATTAATCGTATGCCTTCTTCGGTTTTAGATAATAAAATACTTCATTCCATTTTATTCCCTCATGAACATCTTCATTCCTTACCTCTAAGAGTTTTCGGGTCTACATGTTTTGTTCATAATTTAAGTCCTGGTCTTGATAAGCTTTCTCCTAGATCACATAAATGTGTTTTCTTAGGGTTTACAAGATCACAAAAAGGATACAAATGTTTTTCTTCTTCTCTTAACCGTTATTTTGTGTCTGCAGATGTCACCTTTGATGAGTTCTCTCTTTATTTTAAAAGTCAATCTTCACCTCTCTCTCCATCCAATCCTGTCAACACTCCTAATACATTTAATGTTTCTTATATGTGTGACCCTCTAACTGTGTCTTCTTCACCATTAGTTCCTGTTCCGCAGTTAGCTTCTTCTCCATCGCCTCTTCAGGTTTATAGTTGCCGAAATCAATCACGACCACCACCATGTGACTCCACTCAAGTGCCAACTATTTTGTCTCCTCCGGATCTGACACCTGAGTTTGACCTTCCCATTGCCCTCCGAAAAGGTATCTATTCTACACGTAATCTCTCTCCCCATTATATTGCTTTGAGTTATCGTTGATTGTCATTACCTTTTTATACATGTTTTTCCTCTATTTCTTCTGTGACCATTCCAAAAACTGTCCGTGAAGCTTTAGCCCATCCTGGTTGCGTCAGACCATGTTAGATGAACTAAGTGTTTTTCATAATAGTGGAACTTGGGAATTGGTCTCGTTACCGTCTGGAAAATTTGTTGTTGGTTGTAGGTGAGTGTTTGCTATCAAAGTTGGACCTGATGGTACTATTGATCGTCTCAAAACTCGTCTTGTGACCAAAGGTTATACTCAAATTTTTGGGTTGGATTATGGAGATACCTTTTCTCCTGTGGCGAAAATGGTTTCTGTTCATTTATTTATCGTCATGACCGCTCTTTAACAATGACCTCTTTATCAACTGGATGTTAAAAATGTTTTTCTCAATGGTGATTTGCAAGAAGAAATCTATATGGAGCAACCTCCCGGGTTTGTTGCTTAGGGGGAGTCTTTTGGGATGGTATGCCGTCTTCGCAAATCCCTATATGGCCTAAAACAGTCTCCTAGGGCCTGGTTTGGAAAGTTTAGCAAGATTGTTCAACAATTTGGTATGACTCGATGTGAAGCAGATCATTTTGTCTTTTATCGACACTCGGGTGTTGGATATGTTTACTTGATAGTATATGTTGATGATATCGTTCTTACAAATAGTGACAACCATGACATCTCTCAGTTGAAACAATATTTATGTCACCATTTTCAGACCAAAGATCTTGGCAAACTTAGATATTTCTTGGGTATTGAGGTGACACAGTCCAATGATGATATTGTTATATCTCAGAGGAAGTATGTCATGGATATTTTGGAGGAAACTAGGTTGATGAGTTCAAAGTCTGTTGATACACCCATGGATCTTAATACTAAACTTCTACTAAATCAGGGGGAGCCTATATCTGATCCTGAGCAGTATAGAAGATTGGTTGAAAAATTGAATTATCTTATAGTTACTCGTCCTGACATTTCCTTTGCAGTCAGTGTGGTAAGCCAATTTCTTAATTTCCTATGTGAAGATCATTGGAATGCAGTCATTCGTATCTTGAAGTATATTAAAGGATCTCCTGGAAAAGGATTATTATATAGTTCTAATAACCATACAAGAGTTGTTTGCTACTCAGATGCTGATTGGGCAGGATCTCCTTCAGATAGAAGATTTACATTTGGATATTGTATCTTTATTGGTGGTAACTTGATTTCGTGGAAAAGTAAGAAATAGAGTGTTGTGGCAAGATCCAGTGCAGAAGCAGAATATAGAGTTATGACCTCAGCTTCTTGTGAACTTGTTTGGCTCAAGCAATTGCTTAGAGAGTTACAATTTGGAGATGTCACTCAAATGACACTTGTGTGACAATCAGGCTGCTCTTCATATTAGTTCTAATTCTGCCTTTCATGAGAGGACCAAACACATTGAGATTGACTATCATTTCATTCGAGAAAAGATTATTGTTAAGGTTTCAACATAAAACCAATTGATAATATGTGGAGTAGCCTAACATGTATTTAAACAATACCAAATGACATGAGGTAGGCGATGTGGGACTTCCAATACGCCCCCTCCAACAAAGCTTGCTGGACCAGGCAAAGGGTACTTTTTGACCCAACGAAAGGGCAACTTTTAGCCCAAGACAACAACCGGACAGATGTTAGGCTTTGGCTCTAATACTATGTTAAGGTTCCAACATAAAATCAATTGACAATATGTGGAGTAGCCTAACATGTATTTAAACCATACCAAATGACATGAGGTAGGCGATGTGGGACTTCCAACAATTATGTCTGGAGACATCAAGACTGAGTTTGTTAACTCAAGTGATCAATTAGCAGATATTTTTACTAAGTCTTTACGGGGGTCTAGAATTAATTATATTTGTAACAAACTTGGCACATACGATTTGTATGCTCCAACTTGAGGGGGAGTGTTAGATATTGTTAAGATATTGTTAGATATTGTTAACCACAATATCAAATAATATCTTCTGTTTATTTTGTTTACTTTTTGTTACTCTTTTAGTTGCACCTCTTTCTATTATAAATAGATTACCTTATGTGTGATTTATACACAAGGAAGATTAATCTCAAACCCTATTTTCTCTATATTCAACAGTCGTTCTACATTTAATTGAAAGTACTTATTTTCAAAGAAAATAACATTGCGAGATATTCTTATGCAACACACATTTGAAACTTAACAAAATAACCTTTTTGAGAATTAGAAAAGCTCACTTCACAAATTACACATCAAGTTTATGACCTTTCTGAGCATAATGATGCACAACACAAACAGAACCAAATGTACGAAACAGAATATGGAGAATGCCCATACAATTTATATATGGGAGATACATTGTCCACTCTTGGGATGAGAAAATAAAGGCAAAGTAGGAGAACATGTAGATAAAGGTATTGTATAGAAAATGGTCATCCAATTTTAGGCCCCCTTGTGATATTTTCCTTGACTCTACACAACACAACCAGAAGAAAACTGGACTTTACAATTATGATCAACGAATTTCCCAACAGAAATAAAAGGTTTGTGGAAAGATGTGGAGACACCCAAACATAAGTTAAAAAAAATTTCCCTGACAGCCTTGATAGGCAGATAATGGTCATCGGCTGTATGAATTTTCAGGTTTCCATCATATTGGAAAGAAAGGTTGTTGCATTGGTCATAAGATTTGAAACTTTGGAATCAAAATACTGAGGTTTAGAAAATTGGGAAAAATTCAAGTCTATGTCGGTTAGAGATACAGTCAAAATACAACATATAAGTGGTGACAATTCTCTCCTTATAAGTCAGTTTTATAGAGTTGACTTAGATCTAAAATTCATATTTTAAAATGATATTAAAATCTGTCTTAGATCCATTAAGAAAAGGTCATTTGCCATGTTATTCACGTGGCAATAGAGCTGGATGTGAAAGGGGTGTAATGGAAAGAACTCAAGTTCTACATTTGATAGAGATAGTGCCAAATACAATATATAAGTGAGGGAAATCCCCACTTTATAAATTTTGCAACATTAAATTAGGCCTAAGCCCATGTTCTAAGAAAGAAGAAGAAATTCAATTACCTAAGAGTCCAAAAGCAGAGAGCATCATCCGCGGTACCATTTCAGGGTGAGGGTATTTGGTTTGGTCAAGGTTAGAAATTGGCTAGACAGTAGTACTAGAAGCACTCATTGAGGCATTGTATGCAACTCATTGTTTGTTTTCAGATCGTGTGAGGCTGACAGAAATAATGTACCGTAGTACTAGAGGTACCCATTGCAGCTTATGTCTCAGCCATTAGAACAACACTGGGTTGTTGTCAAGAAAATTCTCAAAGATATTGTTCTCTTAGTTCGCACCCTTGTGAGCTCCCAGAGTATTGGAATATAGTTTTGCTCCTGTTGTAAAAAAGCCTTTCTTTTGTGTTAAGCTCTGACGACCATACTTGTAACTAGCTTAGTTACTGATTGTTAAGATCAGTTACATTCTGTTAGAGTCTCTCTAGAGTAGTTATATCTAGCGGATTTCATCACTCTTGTATATTTGCATTCTTTTTCAATAATACGATGCAGTTTCTTTCTATTCTATTTATAATAATTAGATCTGTCAGATTAAAAATCTTACTTTCTCATGTACTAATAATATTCTGTACACTTTTGGCCATTGCCAGATATTAAATCACCTGGGGACCCTAAGTTTATGGAAGCCTTTGGTATGTTTTGTCCCACCTACTATTAGCTGAAACAGCTACCCAATGTCCTTTTTGTGCAAAAATGCAAATAACAAGTTAAAGCTGTGCTAAATATCTTTGTTTTTATGTAGAATTGAGTCCAGAGGAGTCAGAGGATGTTCTTTTCAAGGAGGTATTCTGTTCTCTTCTGATATGAACTATTCATGCTCTTCATTATTATCAGCTTCTTGTAATGTCTGTATATTCATCTATTTCATTTCTTCTCTATGAAAAGACATGCTTTTCTACATTCTGGATTACATGATTCTTTGATTTTAATTTTCTAAACATGTACTTTTTAATGATTTACCTCCCTTCTCATAATATTGATGGCTTGTATCTAGTTTGTTTCTGTAATCAGTGAAGATGACATTTACTCTCAAGGTTCTCTGTTTGACTAGAAATGTGTAGTGAAACATGCCTTCTATGTGAATTTACACTTCGTGGACAGGCTTGGCTGACATATTTTTGGAGAAGAGCCAAGGTTCACGGTATAGAGGAGGACATAGCCAAAGAGCGGCTCCAGTTTTGGATTGGTCGGAGTGGGCATTCACCTACATCACATGATGCTGTTGATGGTAGCGTCTACCATTTTTGTTTTAATTAATACATTGTAGTATGCGTGGATTTTTCAATCCAGTTTTATGCTATTTGGTTTCTGATGGGGGGAAAGTCTAATGCACATTGAAATAGTGAAAGACAGCAAGTTTTTACATGGTTTGACACCTCTTGCCTATCCACAGCAATATCCTAAAAAATATTTATTATCTCAAATAAGATTACAAGTTTTCTGGACTAACTTGAGATTGAGAATAACCTTCTCATTAGAAGACACCCTCTTCAGGTTGGGTGATAACTTTTTCTTTTTTACATGACTCTTTTATATAGCAAAGGTCCAAGACTTCGTTCATTGATGACACTAGGTTTTACTTATCCCATCCAATACCTTTAGGAACGTACCTTATAAATTTCCACTCGTTAATTGGAAATTTAAATTGTTCTTAGTTTGGAAGAAAAATGCTCAATTATTGCCACCATTAATATTTCTTGAGTCAATTCCTTGCTACTAATCACCGATAATCATGGAAGACATAGTTGAATAACTCTCCTTATTGTATGCAACGAGTCTCAGCTGGTAGACCTAGAGTCTAAAATTGGGTAAGGGCGAGGTAGGGAAGGGTCTTCTTTGTTTATATGTTTTGAACATGTATTAAGTCTATTTGTTACCTTTTTTACAAAATTTTAACAAAATAATCACTTATTATGATTTTTAATATGTTTGGATAAACTTATTTAAAACGCATAACCAGAAAAAAAAAATCTGCCTTTTCCTTTGAGCAACTTGAAGTTTCTTAAAAATAAATTACTTAACAAGTCAATTTTTGACAATTATTTTTTTTGAAGTACAAACAGACCCATTAGCAACTTGTTTTGGGCACATCGTTACACTTCAAAATGCATCCTTGGTGCCTGAAACTTTGATGTATTGCAGTTCCCATGATATGCCTAGTGTGCCATTAGTGTTACTTTTCATGTCCTATATACCATGTATTGTGCCTTCAGTTTTCTATACCCATTCCCCCCGGGGATGCTAGTTTGCATATCTTCCTTTTCTCATATTGTGCCAGTCTTCTCGTAAAGCATACAATAGATATGCTTTAATCTTGCCTCCATTTGCAATGACTTTAAGTAGGCTAAGGGATGAGTTCTTGCTTTTAGTATTCTTGAGAAAGTTTGCACACAGTAACTTGTGCATTTTTAAAAATCCAGTTGAGCAAGGACTTTCTGAGCTGAGGAAATTGGGGATTGAACATCGACTTTGGGAAGCATCCAGAAAGGAAGTTGATCAGGACTTAACTACTGCACCAAAGTAGACTCAACTTTAAATGTGTGCTTAATTTCATTGAGAGATTTGCTGATTTATGCATATGAATTGTGAATGTTATCTTCTGGAGACTGTCACTTCCACTGTGTTCAAATGAATTTATTCCTGCTGTTAGCTCCAGGTATGGTGACTGTTATTGTGATCGTGATGAAATTTAGGAACCGATGAAGTTATCGCTCTGTTTTTTCACTTCTGATGGCATAAATAACAGTGATAACCTGTCAGAATATTAATCATAGAAAAAAGCTCATCCTTAATTATATTGAAAGTTTTTATATTTCTAAACATTAATTATATTTTACTCATTCATTTAATTCCTTTTTATTTTATAAAATATTAAAAAGGTTACTCACCGTTAATTTTTTTTTTTAATTCTTCAACGTTTTTCAACTATTCCTTAGTTTATATAGTAAGTGTTGAATGTTTTTTAGCTGAATTTCTTTGCCCTGGTAGAAATACATTGTGTGAAACAAATTTAAACAATTTAGACTGAAATTTGCATGTTTAAAACCACAATTCCTTGAGTGGGTGAATGTGTTTAACAGATATATTGATCTTGTTGAGTAGATCTTAACAACTCGATACTTGATAAATAGATACGTGGTTGTGGATGGACAAATTACCTTAACGTGATCATTTGAGGGTGTTTGAGTGTTTGTTATGTATACAACGAGAGGAAGGACGAAGAAAAACTGCTAGTCGGAGAAAAAATGGGTGTTATTGGTATACCAAGTTAGAAATAGGGGTATAAATGTTGGAGATTAAATTTAATTCTGAATTACTCCGTCCGAAATGTCTTTGATGTAATGAAATTTATTAGTAGGGAATAACACTTGTTGAAAGAGTTTAGAATTCATTCTTCAATGATCTTTATGAAATGAATTTCTTTAAAGATATATCGAAGTTTAGAATTTCCTGCAAATGGCGATGGTGACACAACAAGCAAAATAGATATTGAGAACGTTAAGCAGTGAACACTACTACTACTTGTGGGTGGCAAGGAAGTGGGAGAAGAAATGGCTTATGTTGCTTCCTTTTAGTGTGATTGAGACTGCAACTGCGACGACTCCTGGGGTGAAGGGACAAGAAACGGGGAATGAGCCTCCTCCACTTTCACCACTATACTCATTTGGTTGTTTGTAAATTGTCCCCATGTAACCATACCTGTTCTGCACAAGCTTTTATGCATTACACGGTTTTCAGTCATCTCAATCATCGTTTCCTCTTTTCTTTTTCACCTTCCTTTCCTCTTTGAGTCAAGTTATAAGTTGGAATAGGAGACCAAACCAACTTAACTTTCGCCCATGGAATACCAACTTCAGCTCCCCATGATCGTACAGATAGATATAATGGATAACTTATTTAATGAGCAATTTCAAGAAAAAAGAACAACAATTATTATAGACCCTGTGAGCCATAGGAACAAAAAAATTATGAACCATTAATGAAAATAAAAATGCATCTAAACATGAAAATAAGCTCATGAACCATCAATGAGAATAAATTATGAACCATTACTTCCCAAAGATTCGTATAACCTCATGTATATTATATAACAGGGAAAGCAGGAATCCATCCAAATGTGTGCTAAAATCCTAAAATGGCAGTAAAAAAACCACAAAAATATGGCATATCCAGAAAGGAAAACAAACGGGGAACATGTGTGGCAATCATCTTCTATAAGAGATAAGGTGATAAATAACAGTAACCACAATTATCCACGGAACTGCAACTGTTATGTACATTGTATTCTGATTGCTTTTGTGCTATAATTTATCAGCGATTCTCCCTAGAGCATCTGCGAGCTTATCAAGCATAGCAACCAAAGTACTACCATGGTCTTTCCTCTGCTCACGGTCCATCTGGAAATTAATATTCTGCGCTTCAAGTTGAGCAATTAGCATCTTGCCATTTCTTTCTAAGACATCAATCAATTGAAATTGCAAAGTTTCCTCCTCTTCATCACTTGCTAACCGTTTTCTTTTCCGCTCTCCTTGAGAGGTAGAACCCATTTCTGGATTTGAAGTAGACTGCTTCGCGTTAGCCACACCTATAGAAAAAGAAAAAAAAAAAAAAAAAGGTTCAAACAAGTTAAATGTATCATCAAACATCAGCACAATGTTATCATTGTTAACCCAGCAACTTTAGTTTTAAGTCTATAATGAGAAGCTAAAGCTAAAGTTTAAAATCGCACAATCAGTGCTTGTGGTTGGGAGGCAGTAATCTGATAATCCTAAGCTATCTCACGGAGCTCTAAGAATGATTTGTCATATTACAACTTTAGAGTCCCACATTGCATTTAAATCTAACATGAAATTAGAAACTTTTGAATTATTCAGGCATCTTAGTTGTTGAAAAGAGTCGACGATCATTTGCTTCAATTCTTTGGATAAAACTTGTATATCTGTTGGACTTTTCTCTTATAGCTAATTGGCTTTAAGATGAAATTTAACAATTGTCTAAGTTAAAATTTAACACGATTTTATCTAAGAATTTTTCATTTATGAATAACATGCTTCAGAAACATGAATAGTTCAAGAATTACTCATACCATATAAGGCATGTACAGATATGGTCCAGATGCACGAGTTTTAAAATTTTTTTACATCATTTTAAGTAGCAATCACACATTGGATCATTATCCACTTAAAAGGTGAATAAATGATAGTTAACACAAGAAAAAATTATATATTGGCATTATTGAAATTCCAAATGCAATCATAGGAAACTGATGAAATGAGCAACCAATCAACTCTATTCTCCAGCTGCAGCAGGAATCACAAGCAACAACAGAAATAAAAGCAGTGGTCTAGATATTGAACAAGGTAACAAGCTGCCACAGATGAATTTTAGCTGATTCAAGGTCTAAAACTCCATGCTCATCATATTCTGGAGATAAAGTAAAGGTGGTTGAAGTAGCTTTCATGTTTTCGGATTTTCCATTAAGTGCAGTTTAACTAACTTAAACAGGCATTAGTCATTACGATTAGAGCCCTCTACATCAAAATTGATTTACGTGAGAAAGCTATCCTACCACAACACATAAGAAGCCTACACAGAATACATATGAAGACTATGTTCTGAAAAAATATTCAACAAATACTTATTAAAGGAAACAAAATAGATATCAAGATAAATTATAAACTTCTACAAGTTAAAAATATATAGATCAGTTTTGAAAAAAAAAAAACTAGATGAGAAAACTTCTGGGGAAGTTAAAATACATAAACTGACTTTCGATTGTGAAAAAGATGAAAACATTAACATTTTTATTTTCTTCTTCTATAAATATTTAATTAAAAAAATTCTCCAAACATGATGAAGTTTAACTAAACATAATTCCACAACTAAATGCTATTATTAACTATATCATTCAAGTCTTAAATAAGTTATTTTTAGTCAATTACAGCATACATTATGAACTCAGCAAATTTGCCAAATAGATATTCTCATTTGAAAATTAAGTACACTTTTAGTCTCCTACTAGAATCACAGTGTGATTTTGGTCCTCTATATTTTAAATACTCACAATTAGTTATCATTATTGTAAATTAAGTCTCCCACTTCAAAAATCCTATTTAACAATTAACAGAAAAGTAACACAGGCATACATATAATTAATTTGTAAAAATTAGCAAATTAAAAATATATAAAATATTTAAATAAAAAATGTAACCAAAAACATTTTTGTTTTCTTATTTTCGTTTAAATATTTACATATTTGTTGACTTACAAATTATTGTTGAGGAATCACCAATTTAATTCTTGAAACTATAACAATCGGACGAATTACTTACGAAACTAACAAAATTTTGGGATGAATGATTTTAATATGACTAATTTGAAAACTAGGAGGGTTAAAATCCTAATTGGATTAACTCCTTTTGTAGAGAAGAAAACAAGTTAAATGAATCGAGCTTCTCCCATAAGTCAAAAGACAAATTCTAGGGTGAACCACCACACCACGGTAGATGATCCACCATGCACCACAATTTGTAGCTTTCTGATTAATATCTCTCTCATTACAATATGGCACCCTTCTCTCCCTAGACCTGAATACTTACCTCCGTATAACATCGCTAGAGAGATGACTTACAGTGGCAATGTTTTGCTTCCCCCCTATTTTCTTGTCCTTCCCGACAGATTTTGGATATCCAAATCACTTTCCTCAGTAACACCAACATCAACATTGAGTCCTTCCCCGCTGACAAGTGTCAACTTCCACTTTGGAACATGTGCAGCCTCCTCAAGAGTGGTAGTTAACTTCCCAATCGATACAAGTTGGCCAAAAACATTGTTTTAGATCGTGTTTAAATGCATCTCAATGTCCTTTTTCTTGTCAAGGTTCTTTTTGCACATTTTAGCATGTAGGAGTGAAGAAGGGGAAAGCAATCTAACATTGATAGTGTGAAGAAACCCTATGAGGTTATGGTCATTGATGGGATTTTCGAGAGAGATTTACCGAAGAGAGACAACACTAATAAAATATGAGTCTCATCACATTGATACATCCTCTCGAACTCACTAGTGTCTCTTATTTATACCGCCGTCTTTATCAAGGAGACTTTCGATAAAAGGACTACTCTTAAACTACCGATCACCACACAAATCATTGACTCCCTCGAACTCACTAGTGACTCTTACTTGTACTGTCTTCCTCATAACGGGATACACTTATCTGACCCACCGTCAAGAAGACTTTTGATACAGAGACCACTCTTAAACTACCGGTCATCACAAACCATCGACTCTAATACCATTGTAGGTCTTTCGAGGGTCTTTCGAGGGGAATTCACCGAGAAGAGATAACGCCAATGAGATATGAGTCCAACCCACATATTGACATCACTTTCAACCCAAAACCTTAAGGTATTAAGTTATGGGTTATGGGTATTTCTTCCTTATATGTTGTTCAACCTCCTCCTTATTACTCAATGTGTACTTAGACTCATATTTGGATTTCCCAATAGTCATAAATGGTGGTGGTGTCTGCATCTTCAATGTTGCACACTGAGGGCATCTTGAGGTGAGTCAAATCTAGAGTGTGAAATAAGGTATGGAGGGAGCACCATGTTGCAATGAGGATGAGATTAATCCAAGAGCTACAAATTTTGGTGCATGTTAGACCATCTATAATGATAGTCCACCCTAGAATCCATCTAAAAGCAACTTACTCATTTAACTTCTCCAAAAGCTAAAGTGCATAAGTTGATGAAAGAAACTCAATTCGTTTTATTTTCTTACAACTGTTTATGGAGAAGATCAGTCAAACAAGTCTAAATGTCAGCTATTTTGAAACAGCTTAATTTTCACAATTTAAGTTGTTTTTGTAAGAAATAAGCTGGTTGAAAACTAGGAGAGACAAAAGATTCCTAAACTACAAATAGATTTAAGCTTTGGGAAATCTCAAGCAATAACAGAAACGTGATACAGCAGTTGTGATGCCAGTGTGGCCTTATAGTGATCATTACCTTCCTCTTGGCATCCACGGAGGAGTGGTTGATGTTGCTTTTCTGTAAATGAGAAGAAAAAATGAAGGGAATGGTTCAGACAGCAATCAAACATTGTGAAGAGCTTAAAGTTTTTCCAGGTTTATAAGATGACAAACATGTACACAGGGCAAAGCAACATGGTTGGTAGAAAAAGAAGTAAAAGACAGGAAAAGAAGCAAGCAAGCAAAGAAGATAGACGACAAACGGGTAAAAGCAAGATAGTCCAGTATGGGTTCAGTGCGGTGCAGAAAAGGCAAAAAGTATAAAATCACGTAAGAAGAGAAATTAGATAACATGGAGTGGAATGAAATTTGAACCTGAGATAGGAAATGGGGCAGGAATGTCCCTTTTGGAAGGCGGCAAAACATCCTTCTTCTCAGGACTGGCCGCGACCTCATCTTGTTCGAAATCTGAGAACAAGCCATCCTCAACAGGCGCACTTCGATTATTGTAGAGATGAGGCTCCTCAGGCTCGGCAGGAGCGGGGGTAGGGGCAGCGTCAGGGTCCGGGTCCGGGTTGTTCATGTCCATGTCCTTGCACACCGTTACTGTGGTTGATAGAGGCGACGAAAGAGCGAGAGACAACGCCGGCGCCTGGGAGCCTGAATCGAGAATATCATAGACCTCCTTGTCGAAAAATCCGGGCAATTTCCTGTCTCTCCTTAAATCGTTTCTCATGACCCAAAAGGAATCTGTCTCCTCCGTTATCTGAGACTCCCATTCTTTGATCTTCTTATAGTCTCCGGCTAAATTGCTCCACCTTTTCCGGCACTGAACCGGACCTCTGTTGACTCCGTGCTTTCTGCAGTAGGAAGAAACTGATGCCCATTTGGGCTCCACCTGACCCGACCCGAATGGCAATCCCGCCGTGCGACCCCTCCTGAACTTGTTCTCAGCGTCTCTCTTTCCCTGTATCAGAACCAAAATTTCTTGTCTTGTCCACCGAGGCAGTCTCGGCGCTTTCCCTCCCTCATCTCCACCCTCCCCTCGAACATCCCCGCCATCAACTGGGTTGGAGTTGCTATTCGTATTCTGCCCCAGGGACAATTCCTGCTCTATAGCCATCAACTGGAGCGACCCTTCGGTACCTGACTCCTTTGCTGATGTCCGCTTTTAGGAGAGAGAATCACCTCATCTCTCTCCCTCACTATGCACCAAGAGTCACAGACATGGAGGATAGAGAAAATACATACATATGTATGTGTATACAGATTTCACACTGCACTGCTTTTTGTTTTTTGTAACAGGGTTTTCAATTTTTAACTACCTATATTAGTCACCCTTAACTACCAAATAAAAGCTTATTGACCCTAATCCTTTAATAAGGGTTATTATTCTTATTATTATTTAATTATTGTCATTGCCTTGTATATTCAATTTAACTTTCTTTTTTTTCTTCATCTTTTTCCTTTTTTCTTTTTTTTTCTCCTACCCTGCTCATACAACCATCAGAAACACCCATGTCCGTTCAAATCCTTGTTACTACTTTTCTTACTCCCCCATTGTATTCATCGGGTGTATATTTGGTGACTGTTGTACGATACAAAAAGATAATTTCATATAATTCATTTATTTTAAAATTATAAATTTCTATTTTATTTTCATTATTTAATATTGTATAAAGCTACATCCCCAGAAATTAAGTCATGACAAAAACATGTAGTTGAAGGTTATATTAAATATGTACAGTCTACTCCTTCACTATATTAAATGTACTCTTCATTCTTGGTTTAATTTTTATCAAGTTATTTAATAGTATAATTTAAATTATCATAGCCACACTTTTTTTTCCTTCTCACCACTTGCATTATAAATTGGTTGTATGTGTGGTTAAAAGATGAAAAGTTGATATCTCTCTTTTCCATGCAATTTGTTTACTTGTGTTAACCCAAAACAATGGAAATTATTTGCATTTAAGTTATTCCCGTATTTAACATATCAAAGCCTTCATTTTCCTTGAAGATGGAGTCGAAGGATAAACATGTAATGAAATGTACCTTTAAATTATATCAACTAAAATAAAGCTTTTTGTTTCATTAACATTTCCAAACCTTATTTGTTAGATAACAAAATACATTATTATTTCGTATAGAAAAGATTAATTTATAAATTCTAAATTTTATTAAAGGAAAATTGAATTTATTTTTTCAGTACTTTGAGATATGTTTAAATATATAGATGATTATAAAATTTATATAACTCATTATTTTATTTCATTCAAAATAACATATAATAAAATTTTCATAAAATTATAAGTTGTTAATCATTAAAACATATATTGATTTTTAATCGTCTTGATTAATAACTAATTGATCTTTATTAGTAATTTAATCATTAATAAATTTGATCTCTCGTCACCTTTTTTTTATTATTACTTGTATATATTGATTCGTTATTATCTATACTTTTATTTTTGCAATAATATTACTCTCTTTTTTTTTTAAGTATCATCTTCTTGTTTATATTTGTATAAGTGTGTACATGTCATTATTGTCTTGTTTGTTCTCACTTTTGCTCTCCATCTAAGATAGTATTAGAGCTCTCCTTGTTGAAGAGTTATATTCAAGATTTTAGATCCTTAACTTCCTTTTTTTCATCTGTTCTTATTTTCTTACTCCTTTTTTTACTACACTTCTTATGGCCAAAGAAAATTCTTCTCACAACAATAAAAGTTCTTCTCAAAATCCTTCCATGCACAATTTTCTTTATCTTCATTCTAGTAAAAACCTTGTTATATCTTTAGTTGTGTTTGTTCTTGACTATAACAATTATCACTCATGGAGTCGATCCATGAAGAATATACTAGAATTCATTGATGGATTTGTTTAAGAACCTGGCAAAGACAATGTGTTTTATCAAGCATGGAAATGATGTAATATTATGGTTGTTTCTCATATTGTGCTTTCATATCCCTTCATATTCATGTAACATTCTTTGAAGGATAAAGCAAAAGAAATATGGAATGACCTCAAATGTAAATACTTTCAAGATGATCTTTTAAAAATCTCTGAACTTTAAGTTGAAGCTGCTTATTTAAAATAAGGTGACATGATTGTCACAAAATATTTTACTATGTTAAGGGTTATTTGAGACGAGTTTGAGAATTCCCAACTTGATTCAAGTTGTTCTTGCAACTCTAAGTGCAAATGTGATATGACATCTGTAATCACAAAAAAAAAGTGTGAAGATCATGCTATGTAATTCTTAAGGAGATTAAGTGATTAATATAATAATATTGAGATCTCATGTTCTTTTGATGAACCATGTTCCACCTATCAACAAGATTTGTTTCCTATATTATCCAACAAGAAAGACAGGTAAACAAAATTGTTTTCATTGGCCGAATAGAGACACAAGAACCTAATGTCTCTATTGTCAGTTGTAATCACCGTGGAAAACCCGACCATATTGAGAATACATGTTATAAGAAGCATGATTTTCCTTCAAACCAAGAGAACAAGAACTTCAAGAATGGTTTGAACATAAAAATTTGTACTCACTATGGGAGAACTGAGCACATTATTGATGTGTGCTACAAGAAACATGGTTTTCCTCTCGATCATCGACTATATAATGAAAAAGGCAATAATGTGTGTTGTTAACTCTAATGAATATACAAGATCAGGCACGGAATCACAAGATATGCATCTTTCCCAACAATAATACCAAATGTCCATCATTAAACAACACAATGACAACAATAACAACTTCTCATAAGTTAATAAAGTCGGATCCATTACTTCATGTCGTACTCACACAATACAAAGGCAAAGGAAAATTTTTGTTCATTGTCAACCCAATAAATTTGGAAAATAATTCATCTAGGATTCTTGATTTTTATGTCATTGATCATGTTATCTCTTCTATTTTAAATTATCTATCATATAAACAAATTAATCTTATTATATATGACGAGACGGGTTGGTCTTTTCAGTTTATCAGTTCGTTTTGACATGTCCCACCAAGTCCATCAACCCGTCAAGTCAGCCAGCCTAATTAATAAATAATCTTTTTATTGTAATACAATTAATATAAAGTTAAAAATTATAGAAAGAGAATTAAAAAGTCTCATTCTCATTCATTATAAGAAACATTCTCTTTACTCAAACACAAGTTCATCTCTCTTCTTCTCTTGTTGCTCATCATCTCCTTTTTGTTCATCCTAAGCATTGATTGTTATTATCCTTATGACTTGAATTAAAGGTGTAAGAATTACTAAAGGAGAAAACAATGTAAAGTTTTATCAAATAAAAAAGATATAGGTATTTGAATTTTTTAATATAAAAAAATATAAATTTTACAAGTTTTAACGTTGTTTATATATATTTGTTATTATTTATTATTATATAAATTTTATTAGTATTCTAAACTATAATTTCTTAAAACAATGTGTTGATTTATATTATTAACTTGAAATATATATGTTGAATTATTGACAAACAAATGATAAGCTTATTATTAAATTTATTGAAAATTTTGATATTAAAAAAATAATTTTTTTTAATTATGGCGGGCTCGACAACTCGTCATAACTATAGCGGGTCGACTCGTCTCGCCTGCTTTTGATAAGTCAAAGACGGAGCGAACTAGATTGTTTTGTCATCCCTATTCATGGTACAAAGGTCAATGTTACACATGTTAACATAGCCAAATTCAATTATGTGTTCCTCCTCAAATATGTTCTTTTCATTCCTTCTCTTGTAATCTAATTTATATCTCTAAATTGGTTTCTGTCCTTAAACTTGAATTATTTTTTTATTCTAACTTTTGTGTGATTCAAGACTTGATAACCAAAGAGAAGATTGGTTTATTTAATGCTCATTAAGGTCTTTATATTCTTAATTATTCTTGCTTATTTGTTAATGTTAGTAATCTTGATAAATAATTTTTGGCATGCAAGATTCAACCATCTTTCTGATGGCAAGTTAGTTATCTTAGAACAAAAGCATTCTTATATACAAAATAGTAAAAACACTGGTTGTGATGATTGTCACTTGGCTAAGCAGTGAGAGATAACATTTCTTGTTAGTCGATCTTGTACTTGTGCTACTTTTTATCTCATACATATTGATATTTGGGGTCCATGTTAGGTAAACTGTAATTGAATATGATCTTCATTCTAATGATCAAACATATATATAATCTCATACTGTAAACATGTTATAAACTAAATGCGAAAGCGTACCTGAATTGGCCATAATGACGATATCCTTTGTAGAGCACTTTTGATTTGATCTTATGGTCTTCCACCTGAAGAGCACCTGTATTTCCCTCTTGATTTTCTCTCTTGATGGGGATAGAAAGAAAAGAACGGGATTGTATCTATGTTCTGTCTACGTGCTCTCAGAAGGGGACCATGACCCTTTAAATAACTAAAATTAGGTTAATAACTTAAGTTTTAGTATTTTCAATTTGGTCACTCATCAAATTAGAAATTACTCTATGGTCTCTACACAATCATATTTTCATGACATATGCCTTTAGCCAAAACTTTAATTTATTCAGATCACTTTATTATTTGGCTTAATAAATAATGACCCTAACACATTTAAATATGTATCATATATATACATGACCCAAAATTTGCCAACAATCTCCCACTGGTCACAAATATATATTTCTTTACAACCTTACAAATGTGTTAGACTTTATGAGCTCAAAATTGTCATTATATTCCTTTAGCATATTCCAAAAGTCCTGTCCATTAATCATATCAGGATATAGAACCAAACCAGCTTTTCATTGCATCATCGCAACTAAAACCAACAAGATTACTCATCCTGACATAACCAAATGACATGGATTCATCATGAAATGTGTAGCATGAAAAATTACGTGAATGTGATCTGTACACGTCTATTTTCAACTGGTCTAAACTTTAACTTATCGAGATCGATACAATAACCTTAATGTACAAAGTGTAATGAATGAACAAGAAAACCGCATATCTATAGATAACCAAATATGTCCAAAAAACAATGTATACATATATAAAATTAAACATAGAACATAAAATATATGAAAATGACTAACTCCCACTAAACCACAAATTCCTCAAACTGTAAAACACCCATGTGAGCAACATGCTCATGAAAGACCTTGGGCTGAAGTCCTTTAGTTAGAGGATATGCTATCATGGAGTTTGTCCTTAAGTGTTCTATGGAAATCTGTCCACTTTGTACTCTTTTCTCAACAATACAGCTGATTTATTGTCACAATATAACTTAAGTAGTCTTTCAATGCCTTTCACAATTTGCAGCCCTGTGACAAAATTTCTCAGCCATATTCCATGATTTGATGCCTCATAGCATGCTACAAATTCTTGACATCCTGCAAAATCTGAGTCAGAAAATCCAGCGATCTCCAACTGGTCTGACCTCCTGTATGTGAGCATATAATCTTTTGTTCTCTTTAAATATCTTATGACCCTTTTAGCTGCTTTCCAATGGTCTATTCCTGAATTGCTTAAATATCTGCCTAGAACCCCAACTATGTATGTTATGTATAGACGCGTACATATTTGGGAATACATCAAACTCCCAATAGCTGATGCATGGGGAATCTGTTGCATTTCCTCAATTTCTAAATTCCCCTTTGGGCACTAATTTAGACTAAATTTGTCTCCCTTAGTAACTGGAGTATCCCCGGCTCATAACGCACATGTTCTTGAGGATCTTGAGTTTGGTCTTGACGAACAATCAAATCATCTTGAATATGGGGTTTATCATCAATGTCTTGTGGAGGTTCTGAACTTACTTTATCAAAAGTAACTGTTTGAATCGGTTCTGAATTTATTGTCGATTCTTCCTCCAATACAAAATTCTTAATCTTATTCTTCCCCCCAAACTCAATATCCTCAAAGAACATAACGGTTCCCATCTCAAAAATGTCTTTAATGTGGGATCATAAAATTTATATCCCGTAGCTCTTTCAGAATAACCAATGAAGTAACTACTTACTGTTCGGGAGTCCAATTTTAGTTTAATACCACGAGATTCTGTATTAAGAGTTTCATTATAGTTGACCACAATATTAAGTAAATATAGATTATCATGAGCTAAAAGTGAACAAATTCTAACAATATCCGAATTAAAAGACAAAATGAACTCATTGTTTCCAAATAAACACAAATAACCTAATTTGTCCAAATAAGAAACTCGAAACCAAATTTCGTCTAAAAGACTGCACGACAAAAATATCTTTTAAATCTAAAATAAAAAATTAGTACACAATAATAATCTAAAATGTCAAATAGTCTCCATCTCCACCGATTTGTTGTTTTCAACGTATATCCATCTTTCGAATCAGTTGGCTTCGGTAGTTTAGGCAACCCTTTCTTTTCACGCCAAGCATGATATTTAGCACATTGCTTCTTTACGTGTCCAGTCTTATTGCAAAAGAAACATTTGTTTTCTTGAGTTTGTTTCTTTTGTTCGGACCTTTAACAGCCTTCCTTCTTGGGATCCTCCGATCTCTTTCTTTTGCCTTTAGCCTTAGAGGTGCTTGTTAAATGAACATTTTCTATCTTATCTTGCTTTAGCCTTTCTTCTTCTTGTACACAATGTGAAATGAGTTCATTAAGAGACCATTTATCCTTCTGACAGTTGTAAGATACCTTAAACTGATTAAACGTTGCGGGAAGAGAAATCAACACCAAATGAATGAGCAAGTCTTCTGAGAGTTCGAGCTTTAATTCCTTGAGTTTAAAAACAATATTAGACATGTTCATAATGTACTCCCTGATATTTTTTTTGCCCTAATATTTCATGGAGATCAAGTTCTGAAGAAGAGTAATTGCCTCCGCCTTATCACTTTTTGCAAAGCGCTGCTCAATTTCAGCAAGGAACTCTTTGGCACTTGTGATGTTTTCAGAAACAGTGCCCCTAAACACCTCCGGGATGTCGCGCTTAATGATCATTAGATTCATGCGATTTGAGCGATCCCACTTCTCATAATCTCTTTTCTGTTCAGAGGTACTTGAATCCGTAGGAACAGGGGGTTGCTCAGTCCTTAACGCAAGATCCATATCCATGCAGCCAAGAATAATATCAATGTTCTCTTTCCACTCCTTAAAATTTGTTCCATTGAGGACCGGAACAGAATTTAAATTGGCAGATACATAAGCAATTGTAGCTGAATTAAGAACAAAAGAAATAAATTAATTATGCTCACATTATAAAAATTAAATAATTATAAATAAAATATATATTCAAATAATGGTTTAACTCATCTCAAGACACCCAATACACCATCAATATCAAGTCTTTTGACAGTAATATTAACTGCTAGAGGTATCTTGTTGTAATAATCAAACATTGACAATAAAACACGTCCAACAATAAACCAGTCTTTGGATTGATTTATCATCGACAAAGTAAATCCTTATAATTATCACATGTTTATCATTACAGGTGTGTATGTAATTCGGCCAAATATTAATCTTCCTTTGGGTCGACTAATACTCGCATGAATATACACAAACACTAACATTCAATATTTTTCATGAACTACCAAATTCAAGAGAGGTTACTTTAGTAACTTCTTGACTCAATTTTCTCACAAAAATATTAAACTACCAAAAATTAAAATTGAATATTTTATTTATATAAACAAAACTAAATATTAAACCACCAAGACGTTAGGACCTTCCCCCGAAAGCAACTCTGAAGTCACTCTCTTGCTGAGGGTTATTAGCAGGCTGCGCACGACTAATTGGTTGCATTCCAATTCTTCACCTTCCAACCAATTTACGTACCCACATTGGAGTCTTCAAAATGTTCTTTCCACCTTCTGAATTAGCCATAAATGACATCCAAAGCAAGCATTGCCCATGGAAGATAGAAGGCCTTAAGAGCAGTAGGCCCATATACATAGATTTGGGCTTCAAAAATTCTCTACTCCAAACATAAAGGAGCATAGAAACAAGCGGTAGATGTGAACCATCACCGCTGCAGAATGCATTATGGGCCGAAGACGAACCCATAATAACAGTTCACACGACAGCATCTTTATTCAGGCATTTCCTCGAACATCTTCCTCTCTCGTCGCCAATTGTTCCAGGGTAGCAACAGTTACGTGACCATTCATGGCCAAAACAATGACATAAAAGCAATAACAGCGGAGGGCAGTTGACGCTTCTCCATCACTCCATTTTTCACCATATAGCAATCTAATGAGTGAATAAGAATAACTTGGACCAAATGCCATGAAAACAAGGCCAATCAACAAAACTAACTTAAGGGATTCCATCAAGCCATTTCCCAATATCTTGCTTTTTCCTGCATATTGTCCTGAAGCAGACCTTGCAAATGTTGCATATGAACTTTCTTCAAAAGGTAAGAAGACAAGTCTCACCACTAACCTACACAATTTGTCCACCAGGCCATAGACAACCTGATTATATGGTGTATCCAACCATACAAGTACTATCTTTTCTCCTTCCTGAAGGATCAATTTTCGAAAGGATTGAAAGGTGAACAGTGTACACATCTTAGACAGTTGCTTGTCTAAATCAACCACTTTTCCTTTTCTGAATGGAAAAAGGTAAGAAACCCTAAATTTTTTTTTTTTGTACAGCAAAAGATAGCCCCAATAACCAATAAACAAGCAGCCTCCATATGCAGACTGTGACAAAGCAAATATGATTGATTTTTCCATTCCAGTTTTCTTGATGATTAGAAAATACATTGTCAAGCATCGTAACAGAGTGGCTATAGTGTCAACCATCAGCCTTAATTTGAGTAAGACCATGCTCTGTGAAAGAATATAAACAGGCTCAGCCAAGAGCTCCAAAATACATGCAAAACCTTATGGTGCCATTTTGAACTTCTCTTAACACAAACCGGCCCAAGAATTGGCCCCAATCACAAATCCCCATCTGGTGCATTTTGAATTGTCCCCGGGGTCCAAAGACCCTCCAAATTGTAGTAAGCTCTAGCCTTTTCATCAAGTGCGTGAACTATTACTTTGCCAAAGTCAATGACGATCCACTTTCCTCCAGCTTGCCCTTGCACACTCGGTAACATCATTCGGTCAGCTCTTCTCTGTTTCTGTTTAGCCTTGTACATTAGGGCTTGGGCGATGTTCTTGACGTGCCAGGTGGACCTTCTCGATGTCCGACAGTTCCAAAAAGCATTTACGGCCGTCGACAGATGACGAAGAACAAAACCCTACCGTCTTCTTCCATGGTTGATGAAGAAGAAGGGCCTCGGAATATCGTAGACACGTTCGTGTTCGGAGAAGTCCCCACATTCGAGTTCCACTCTCAAATCAAAATTAGGTTTTAAAATGGGGGATTTTACCCCAAATTTAAATTTAGGGTTTGCAAAATTTGGAGATTATTCTCCACGTGAATTCTTAAATCTCAATTTACAAATGCAAACATGAATCAGTATGGTGGCTCTGATACCATTTGTTAGGTAAACTGTAATTGAATATGATCTTCATTCTAATTATCAAACATATATATAATCCCATACTGTAAATATGTTATAAACTAAATGCGAAAGCGTACCTGAATTGGCCATAATGACGATATCCTTTGTAGAGCACTTTTGATTTGATCTTATGGTCTTCCACCTGAAGAGCACATGTATTTCCCTCTTGATTTTCTCTCTTGATGGGGATAGAAAGAAAAGAACGGGACTGTATCTATGTTCTGTCTACGGGCTCTCAGAAGGGGACCATGACCCTTTAAATAACCAAAATTAGGTTAATTACTTAAGTTTTAGTATTTTCAATTTGGTCCCTCATCAAATTAGAAATTACTCTATGGTCTCTACACAATCATATTTTCATGACATATGCCTTTAGCCAAAACTTTAATTTATTCAGATCACTTTATTATTTGGCTTAATAAATAATGACTCTAACACATTTAAATATGTATCATATATATACATGACCCAAAATTTGCCAACAGTCCATACTCTAATTTTTTTTTATGATGATATATATACTTTTTTTTACTATAGTTGATAATCATACTTGATTTATATGGATTTATCTTATGAATAGCAAATCGAAATTACAAATTTTATTACTCTTATTGCTACTCAATTTGAAAAACATATTAAGATCATAAGATCTGATAATGGTATTGAATTTATGATGAGAAATTTTTTAATTATAAAGGAATTCTCCATCAAACCACTTACATTAAGACTCTTGAATAAAATGATATAATTAAAAAAAAATTAATACATATTAAATGTTACTCAGACTCTTATATTTTCATTCTAATGTTTTTGTTAAATTTTGTTGTTATGTTATTGAACATGTTGTATATTTGATTAATCGAGCTCCTACTCATCTTCTTCACAACTCTACACATTTCGAAAAGCTTCATAATAAACCTTGTGACCTAAGAAATATTCTCATGTTTGGTTGCCTATATTATGTTAATATCTCGACCAATAACAAGAAGAAGTTTGATAATCGTTTTAACCCCGAATATGCTTTTAATGATGATGTCACTTTTAACAACCAACCTTCACCTCAGTGATTCACTTATCTAAGATAATCTTTAAGTTACTTACAAGACTGTCACTCATCACTCACCATTACAAAAGATACAAGGTATTCTTGTAAATATGTAATCCTCAATATTGGTGCAATGTCAAACCAAAAAGTAATGATGATGTTCCGAAGGATTCAAACTAGATCAAAGTCATGAATGGAGAAATTGATGCATTGGAACAAAACAACACTTGGACCATCATGGATCTATGTGGTAACAAGCGGTCATTGGCTACAAATGGGTATATAAAATAAAGTATAAGGAAGATGGTTCAATTCACAAATACAAAAGCTTCACTCATTATCAAAGGATACACCAGTTATAAGGACTTGATTTCATTCATACTTTTGCCCCTGTTACAAAACTTACCATTATCTGATTTCTCCTCTCCTTAGTCATGATCAACAACTGACACTTAAAACAACTTGATGTCAACAATGTCTTTTTTCATGACGACCTCACGAGAAAGTTATATGAAGCTCCCACCAAGTTTGTACAACGGAAAAAGCAACAAGTTTTTTCGTTTACATAAGTCTCTATATGACCTTAATCAAGTTAGCCAGCAATGGTATGAAAATCTTGTTAGGTCTTTCGAGAGGGGATTCACTAGGGAGAGACAACACCAATGAGACATTGGGTTAAGGGTCTTTCTTCTTTATATGTTGTTCAATTTCTTCATTTTTACACAATGTGGGACTTAGACTCACACTTGAATTTTTCAACAATCTCTTCCTCAAGTGTGAGTATCCCCATCGAGTTGTTCATCATAACGGCATATGCTCTGATACCACTATTAGGTCTTTCGATAGGAGACTAGGAAGAGCAACACCAATAAAAAGTGGAAAGTCATTGTTGAGAATGAGACAAGGATAAAAATTAAATGTTTAAAGTTTGATAACGGTGGTGAATATAATAGTTATGAATTTGTTGAATATTGTGTTGAGAATGAAATTAGAATGCTTAAAATTATTCTTGAGACACTTCAACATAATGGTATTGCAAAACAAATTTGAGGGTTTCTTAATATTATCTCAAGAGAAGTATATTGAGAAAATATTAGAGAAATTTATTATGAGATGCTAAAATCATAAATACACCTTTGGGGTTCACTTTAATTTTATCAAAGAGCAGTCTTCTAAGACAAATGTAGACAAGGCAGCAATGTCTTAAGGTTCCTTATGCATCTGCAGTTGGTAGCTTAATATATGTAATATGCATTACATCGGATATTGTTCATGCGAGTGGAAGTTGTTAGCAAATTCATTTTTAATTTAGGAAGGAAGCATTGGGAAACTATAAAATAGTTATTACACTACTTAAAATATAATTCTAAAATTATGTTATGTTTCAAAAAAAATGATGTCATTTTGGAAGGATATTCCGATGTAGATTTAAGAGGTTATAGGATTTGTTTTCACAGTAAGTAACACAACAGTTAGTTGGATGTCTCAACTTCAAAAAAATGTTGCACTTTCAAACACAGAAGCTAGTAAGGAAATGATTTAGTTAATGAATTTTCTTGAAGAGTTTGGCAAGAAGTATTGTGATAATGTTCTTTATAGTGATAATCGGAATGTCATTCTTCTTGCAAAGATTTTTATTTTTTATACAATAACAAAACACATCCAATTAAGATATCATTTTATTAAAAAAATTAATAAATTATGGTATTTTATTTTAGAAATAACCTATAGGTAAGAGAATATACAAATATATTAAACATCCATTTTCAACTTAAAGGAAGCTCTCATCATAATAAAATTTTCAGCAAAATTTCAAATTATCAAACATCAAACATATTTTAAGTCTTCAATTAATTCGCTCAATAATAATAATCTTTATCAATAAATCAATCTTTATTATTATGAACTTCATCCTTCGTCGTATTTTTTCTCATATTATATATATATATATATATATATATATATATATATATATATATATATATACTTCTTATTATCTTATTATATATTTTAATTTTTTAATAATATTACTCTCTTGTTTTTCTTAATATCCTTACCTTATTTTTATTTGTATGCGCGTTGCTTGTCGTTATTATTTTTTCCGTTATCTTTTATTTTACATCTAAGAAAAATTATCTTTTCTTTTATTATAATTTAAATTAAATCTTTTTCTCGTAATCTTATGCTATTGAAAGTAGTTTAATTTGCATGTAATTTTTTTAGAAAGAAGTTGTTATACAATTAAGTATATCAAATGACAATCCTCAAATATTGTTATTAAGAGTATAATCAAATGAAACTTTTTTTTAATTAAGCATTTTTTATCAAAATAAGTACGATAATTATATCTTATTTTAATTATTTATTTAATATATATATATATATATATATATACCATTAAAATTTATTTTATTGTATTTGTCTCATTATTATATTATTGTACATAGAGTATTTAAACAAATATAAAATTAAAAATAAATAATAAATCCATTATATCATTTTCTACCTCAACATGTATATAGTGCCAGTACTTAAAATTATTCGCATAAAGTCGACAATTATATATTGAATAAGAAAAAAGAAAATCCAAATGAGATCCTAACTTTATGAATTTTTAGTGCATGGATTAAACAATAAACAATATCAACTAAAGACTAATTCTTTTTTCAAGATAATAAGATATTCTAATTTACCTAAAATTGCTTTACATTTACCTTATAATGTTTCACGAGGGATTTTAATTTGCTCGGGATAATAATGGAATGAAACCGTTTTTTTTTTTACATTTTTAAAATTAGAATATAATTTTTAAAAACTGTAAATATATTTATATTGAAGATATGTCATATGAAAAAAATATATTTTATATAATCAATCCATTTATTTTATCTTTTTTCATCATTTGAATAAGCGAAAAAAAGTTCTCTCACTTTTTTTAATTATTTCTATCAATTCAAATAATGTATTTTTTTTATTGATGTTTGTATCTATAAGGAAAAAAATAATAATAAATAAATAAATAAATAACTAGCGAGCAAACGCGTTATGACCACTACTCTGATTTCTCCAGTAATTAAAAAAAAAAAAAGTTATTACTATTATTATAATTGAAATATCCTAAAGACAAAAAAATAAAATATAATCTGATAATTAGAACATGGCATTGCGAGGATTGAGTACGGTGGCGGTGGCGGTGACGGCGGCAGTATGCCCTCCCGGTCCTCGATGCAGAGTTGACAGCGGTACTTCAAGGTTATGTGGTGGTGCTGGGATTCCTTCTTCCGGATCCAGAATCTCTGTACGGTGTAAAGCTATCGGAGAAAAGCGACAAGATTCCTTGGACGCAACCATTGTTTATGAGGGTATATATGGCCCCTGGACCATTGACGACTCCGATGTTCGAGAGGTGTTCGTCCTGACCTCATTTATTTTCTATGCAGAGTAGATAGCTAAGGTTCCATGGTTTATAGTTTCGTTTTACTTGAATTCAATCTCCATGCTCTTCCTAGTTGAGTTCCGTGTGGATTCATCAATTAGTTTGATACGACTATAATTAACATAATTTGATTGAACTTCTAAACCACAACGCCTAGTCAGGTTGTAAGAACTTATCATTTATTATTATTATGCTATGCCAGGTGATTTTGTACAGATCAGGATTGGTAACAACTGCTGCATCATTTGTGGTCGCTGCTGCTTCTGCTGCCTTTTTACCCGATAACTTCTCCTTAAGTACTACCCTGAAGCAAAATCTTGATCTATTTTATGTCCTTGGTGCTGGTGGGTTGGGTGTATCGTTACTATTGATTCATATCTATGTTTCTGAGATCAAGCGTGCACTACAAGCACTATGGGTGCTTGGTGTTCTTGGATCGGCTACAACCTACTTCACCCTTGCTCAACCAGCTAATAAAAATCTAATACTATATGTCGTCGACAACCCATCCGCTATCTGGCTTGTTGGTCCTCTTTTTGCTGCCCTGACTGGACTTGTGTTCAAGGAAGGTAATGCTTCATCTAACTTACCTTTCCCCATTAAATGTCAATTTGAAAAATTATCTTGTATTCTTTCAACAGGACTCTGCTATGGCAAGCTAGAAGCTGGACTTCTCACGCTTGTTATTCCTACAGTTCTTCTCGGGCATTTGGTATTCTTCTTTTCTTCCTACTCTAATGTTATCTATTAAACAGATTGCCCATAATTTTACATGGCTGTGGCCATGTTTCCATTCAATTGGGCTGACAATTACATTGATTACTAAGATTTAAACTCACCAGATTGTTTTCCTATGTCTTCCAACTTTTTATTTCTTACAATGCTATTATTTCTTAGGATCCATTCATTTCTTTGTCTCCTGTTGACTCTCGTTATTATCATCAATATGATTGCATGCAATTTCTTTTAGTCATGGGCTCCACAATTTGCAGACTGGTTTGATGGATGATGGAGTTAAGCTTACTTTACTTGCTTCGTGGATGACCCTTTTTGTGGTATTTGCTGCAAGGAAATTCACCCAGCCCATCAAGGTAGACTTAGTTTTACTTTTGATGATTGTGTTCATAGAAGTTTTATCTTGGTTTCTGTACAAAATTTCCTGAACATGGACTTTTCTTGAACTTCAAGGATGACATTGGGGACAAGTCCGTTTTCATTTTCAATTCCCTCCGTGAAGACGAAAGGAAAACCTTGCTTGAGAAATTAGAACAACAAAAGCCTCAGAATTAAGTGCATCGGTTCCAATTCACCTTGAGATGGATTGCTTTAACTGGATGTGGAAAATTTGGCTAGGACAATGGCACGCTAAGCTCTGTGAGCACGGCCAAGAATGATCTCATTTAAAAGAAATAGTTTCAGCCCCTTCCCTAGAAAGACGATGTCAACAATAACAAAATCACTCTCCCATGTGTCTTCCTTCGTCTTTGTAAAAGTTACATGGTATGTTACGTTGCCTACTACACGTTTAGGGTCGTGTGCTCTGCAAACGATAATGCATTGTTCTTGATTCTAAGCGCGCCTCTATTTGGTGAGGCAAAATGACAATTTAGGGATGGCTGATTTAGTTTGTTCATTAATACAAAAAATAGGAAAGAAACGATAACAAAAAGTCTCTAAGGTAATTATGTACTGGTAAAAGGATTATGTTAGGGGGGTTTTGGGTAACCCAAACTGGATTGGACTTTGTTTTCCACGATTCTAAACCCTAAATCAAGCCAATTCAATTTCTTTATAGTTGAATAATAATTTTAATAATAATAATGATATATTTATAATTTAATTATTATATTAAATAAATAAATATTTTTAAAATATTAGATTATTAAATTAATTAATAAATAATTTAGTCTATTAAGAAAATCTATTCTAAAAATCTAAAAAAGTATATTTTAAAATAAAAAAATTAATAAAAAAGTATATATGTCACTTAATCATCTTAATGGAATTCAATCCTATAGAAAGTTTATTAGTTGGATTGGATTAAACAAAAAATAAAAAAATTGATTCAACCTATTTTAATCCAACCAAAAAAAAATTGATCTGAGTAATGAGTACCAAAGTTTTTTTTATTGATTTGCGTAATGAGTTTGATCAAATTTATGTATATCGTTAAAATATGTATTAGTTAATCAAATTATAAAAATAGATCAATGTTATTTATACATCAAACAAGTGACAAACTAATTAAGTAACATATATAATATTTACATAACTAAATAAAAATTGTAAAATAATAAACTGATAATTGTGTGTAAAAAAACATTCATAATATCAGTAGATAACGAGTTACTTTTTAAATATCATCTTTTTATATTTATTTATAAATATATATATATATATATATATATATATATATATATATATAACTTTGAAAAAAAACTGAACTTTATTTTTATTAGTGACCCATTTAACTTAACATTGATTTGGTTTGTAAGTAGTTTTTAGGTTTCATGCATTTGTATAAAATTGGAGAGTATGAGGTGGTGAAAAAAATATATTTTATTTTAGTATTAAAAAATGGAAAAGAAAGATGTAACTATTCACTATGTACATATTTAACTTTCAACTTATAAATAATGAAAACTAAAAAAAATATTTTTACAAAATTATCATTAATAAAACTGAATACTTTAATAATTTTTATTTTTTTAATGTAATATTATGTATTAATTTTTTATAAAAATCTAATTTTATAATAAAAGTTATTATATAAATATATATCAAAATATATATTATTGAAAAAATTGAGATATTATTTTAAAGGTGTAAATTTAAAAATTATTTTACTCATGAAAAACAAATTAATAATTATATAAATAATTTAGTAATTAAAAATATTTAATTTAATTCATGTATTATTTTTTAAGTAAATTTTATTTTTAAATAAACAATATTTTTTTATTCTTTATTCTCTTTTCTTATTACCAAATATATCCTTGTAACAATATTTAAAAAAAGTTGATAGATTTATTATTATTATTATTATATATTTGAGTATAAATTAAAAACTGGAAGAATGTAAAACTAATTAAGAAAATGAATGAACATGTAATTTGTCGGGTCCGATCTTGCTATTCTAATCCTTTTTTTCTCACATCTTTATTTTATTACAAAAATATATTTTGTTTAACCGTGAACAGTATTTAATAAAAACAAACTTGCATCAATTTTCATTGTGTAGAGTGAAAGTATCCTTCTATAATACACAAAATTTTGTTAACAACAACAACAGAAATATTTTAGCCTATATAGTGTTATCTATAGAATAGTAATTTTAATCTTACTTTAATTTCTAATTCATAAATTTAGTTTTTTTTTTACAGTTTTAATCCTTAAATTTTAATAAAATCTATAATTTGGTATGATGTTTAATGCTGTGCATGTTTATTTCTTTAGTTTTTACATTTTAATTAATTAAATTATTTTTTATTGTTGTTTGAATATGTTAACCATAAAGTTCAATTAGATCAAAATAAAAATAAAATAAAATGTATATAAAATTTAAAAGTGAATAAAAATTACACATTTTCTATACAACATAAAATCAAGGGAGAAAATATAAAATAAAAATCAAATATAAGAAATTAAAAGTAATCAAAATTATAATTTATTTAAACTTGCGTAGCAATTTATACAATAAAAGTTTTTTATGATATTAAAAATTGCGTTACAATTTCATTAAATCTCATTGCTTAGTTTATACTGGTCCAACAATTAATTATATTAAAAAGGCTAGATTATGTTATCACATTGTGCTTGATTCATGTTCAAGTTTAACATGGCTCAATAAAAACAAAAGAGAAGATGTTAGAAATTTAGTGTAAAGATTACTTTTTTTATTATTTACTTTTTATAATATAATAATTTATTAAATAAAAAAATAATTATAAAAATAAAGAATTTAACTTTAACTTTATATTGATTTTCATGCACGCAAAATAATTCATATATTTTTATTTACGGATTATTAAATTTAAAATTTTCATGTATCTATTTTAATTTTTTTCATAATAATTTTCCAAAAATAGTTATTTTGGTGTTGATAAAATAATAAAATGAAAACTCTAGTGCCAAAATTTTAAAAGATTATTTAAAAAATTAGGTTTTGATAAAAATACCATTTTTACAATAAAGAAAACCAATAATAACTTGGAGTAGGTGAGCCAACCTAAATATCCCTACTTTTCTAGTGCTGAAAATTCTTGGGGTTGGTTGGTTTCTGTGAGATTTGATATAAACACAAACACTTGGCCTTATACTGCTCCAATGCAAGCCGGGATCTGATAGGTTGGTGAGTTGTGCCGATGGCTTTTGCGGTTGCGCCGAAGATGATTTCGCTCTCATTTTTTAACCAAACAAGGAAAGAAGGATTTGAAGCGGTTTTTGGGAAAAGGGATTACGGGGGAACGGATCGCCTTGGAACCCTGACCCTCAAGTGTGCTATCGAGCGAAGCAACAATAGCAGCGATGGAAAGAAAAGTGGCCTATCTAATTCGAATTACGTGGTGCCGCTGGACAATTCATCCTGCATAACTCGTCCTTTGGCCGAGATACTCCGAGACCTCAATAAAAGAATCCCTGATACTATCGTCAAAGCTCATGTTCCTGGCGATCCCTCTGCTTCCACCTTCATCCCCTGGTACTTTGCTGCACATTAGTGTGATATTTAGTTTATTTGTTTTCCTTGCTATCCAAAGTTCACTATGATCATAACAATGTCTCTGGGTTCCAATGCCTCTCATTGCAAAGGCTGATATATATCATTTGTGAATTTCACTTAACAACAAAGTTGTAAGGGAGAAAAAAAGATAAAGAACACTGCATTGTTGTTTTCATGAATTCATGGCGATCTAATTTGATTATACTGTATGTTGTTCGTTGGTAGGTATCATGCCAACAGAATGTTGAGCTTCTACGCCCCAGGTGCTTGGAGTTATCCCTTTATTACAATTCGTATTATTTTCTAATTAACTATTGTGTTTACTGTCGAAACGTCCTCTATCATTGTAAATGTAAATTGGACTCTAAAACGTTCGTAAAACATTCAAATTTCAAAACTTTTTCGCAGGATGGTGTGGCGAGATACGTGATGTCATTTTCTCTGACAATGGCGGTGTAACTGTGGTATACCGACTTACCGTACGTGGATCTGATGGAGAGGTGAGTCTTTAGTCTCTGTAGAGATAAAATTTGTGAATTTTCTCTTTCTAATACAACTTTTTTTTCTCCCTTTTACTTTGCTGCATTTGATTATCAACTAATTAACGAGTAATTCTCTAAGCTTCTAGGATTGGAGTGGGGGGAGGGCAGTTAATTTGTGATTGTAACATGGATTAAGAAAGATAACATACATTTCTTTGTTGCTTTCTCTTCCTCTGTCTCTCTGTGTTTATTGCCATATTCCTTTCATCACAACTTTTCATATTCATCAATAGAGGTATAATTTCCATCATCATGCCTAGTAGTTAAACTCGAGTATGTTATTCTCGCATGTTTGGGCAATTAACAAAGTTTACTAAAGAATATAGATGTAGGGCAAAGAAGTAAATACAACCTAGACATCACCCTTAGACATTAGACACTACATGTAGTTCTAGTTTGCATTACATAAGCAACCAAATTGCAAGTTGCTGTCAAAATTGATAGGGAATAAAATCTAAGATTTTAAGTCCTTACTTTTGACTCTTTCTAATATTTTCTAAGCAACCAGGGAATATTGAATTCTTGACTCTGCAAAATACAACCCAAACTAATAATGCAATCTACTCTTACCATTGGTGCTTTTTAGTGGCCTTCTTTGCGCATAATAAACCATCTTAAATGATTTTTTTTAACCATTTCCTTAATATATGTCACTAATATTTCCATGTATACATTTGTTCCGTATCCTCTGCTTCTTGTATTATTAAGCATCCATCTTAACCTCCTTGGTTTTAATACTTCCATTTTTTCTCGTACACTTTAAAATCCATCGTTCACTACCATAGAGTATAGCAGCAAGATAAAACTTCATTTTGAGCATAGTAAGTATTTGTGGTCCCAAAATAACTCTCAATGCCTTTCTCCATTTTAACCACTAATCTTGTATCCTCTGTGTATCATACTCAATAATTTCCCTTCATTTTTTACGTCCAATTTTAGATAGTTAATACTAAGAAACTTGTGATATGACATCTCTCATTTTTAAACTTGGGAACTAGTGTGGTATGACAATTTTTTTTACACTTACTCAAGTAAAGCCCCTTTGATTTCAAAGTCTATTTCCAAAGCTCATTTTAAGAACAACATCTTCCCTTAATTCCTTAATTAGAACTGTATCTTCTGCAAATAGTATGCATTCAGAGATAATCTTTTGTTTATTCCTGCACATTACAAGACTCATGGTTAAGCCCTTATGTAAACTTATCCTTATAGGAAAGTTATTAGTCTCTCCTCTTGAAGTTGTCACACTACTAATTCCCCTATACTGTGTTTTGTATAGCTTGTATATAAGCCAGGTGAACATCTTTTCCAAAGCCATGTACAATCATTTTGGCAATAGATCATATGCTTTTTCCAAGTCAATAAAAATCATGTTAGTCTCTTTGCTTTTTTACCTTTCCGTAAGTTTCTATAGAAGATAGATTCTATTCTAGACCTTCTAGACATAAAACCAAGTTAATTTTCTAAAATGCTGAATCACTTTTTTTGCATAATTTCATAGAACGGCTCTCCTCACAAGTTCTATTATCCCTTTGTAATTTACACAATGATGAATGTCTTCCATTGTTCTTATAATAAGAACCAAAATTCTTCTTCTCCACCCATTTTCCATATTTGTTAGATTTCAAGGATTCATTAAATAGCTTAATGGCCTAAATGACACCTTGTTCATAGGGGTATAAACTGAGTCGAGTTGTACTGAACTACCGAAAATTGGGTTTAATTTGTAAAAAAGTTGATGGCTTAAGTTTGAATCATTTATTTAGTCTAGCTAAAGTTTGAATTGTTTAAAAATTATTAAGTTTGGACTTGGTTTGTTTAACCTGGTTATAACTTGATTAATTTTGCTTTAATGCAAATTTCTTAAATTATTTTTTAACTTTATCCATATAGCAATCGAAATGTCATTTGCTAATCAAATATATATATATATATATATATATATATATATATATATATATATATATATATATATATCAGTTCGTTTAAATAATTAAGGTTAATCAAAAGTTTGAGTTTGTTTATTTAACTAGATAAACGACATTGAGTAATTAACAAGCAGAAATCGAATAGCTTGGCTCATATATTCCCCTACTTGTTTCCCTATAAATTTCCAAATTTCTACAGAAGTGCCATTAGAACTAACATTGTTATTGTTATCCATTGTCCTTAGAGCTTTTACAACTGCTTTAATTCGAATCCTGCAATAGAAAGCTAAATTTTGCTTGTTCTCTTGGATTTCTCATCCTTTCATATTACAAATTATCCTTGTCCACCATTGAAAAGTTTATCAAAGTCTTTTGCTCCCGTCTCTTTTAGATATTCTGATCCGTAACCAAATATTTTACTTTTTTTATCCTTGATACTTTGTACATTATCCAAGTCTCTCGATTGCCTTTCCCTGTTTTTTAGCAAGCTTATATATCTTATGCTTTCCAATTCTTTGTCCCATCTTGGCATAGCACTTAAAAAGCTTTGAATCATACCTTACAGCTGTCCTTGTCTTATTTCTAGCCTTCCAATACCTTGCCTAAATTTGATTGTTACGCATGTAAGATTAATCACTCTCGCTCATTTCTTACCTTTCTTGCACTCTTTCATTCCACTACCAATATTCCTTATCTCGTGGTACAAAACCTTTTGATTCCCCAAGATTGCTTTAGTAACTTCTCGAAGTGAGGTTAGCACAACCTTCTGATCTCCGGTCACTCTATTCTAATAAATTTAATTGTCAAATGTTTATCATCCATGAACAGCCACTAGTTGATTCATGAATTTGTTACTTGTTTGGTTTTCTATTTATGATGCTTGAAATGAACATTAAGGATCAATACCCTATCTTATGAAGTACGACTTAGATTCATCTAGCAATCCTTTCAAGCTCTTTTATTTGAGCTTCTTTACCAAGAAGAAATCAATTTGCATCCTTAAGGTTCCACTGTGCTTAGATTTTCCTCCTACTTTTTAAAATTAGTGTTTTAATCTTGAAGCATACCATTAAGATGTTGCTATTCGTAATTAGCTCTTGAAAACCAAAACTACCATGATCTCATAAACTACCAAGCATGTCTATATACATTTTTACTTATGAGAAATTTTTTTTTCTTGTGGAAAACTCTGAATCAATCCTATAAATCTCTCCAAAACTTTCTTTCCGAAGTGTGTCTAATCTTCTATTTGTGATGTATATCGATATTGAAGATATTGAGAGTCTCTTAGGCTATCATTATTAGTTTTAAAGATAAAATATTGTCATCAATCCTTTTTATAGCCACCGCACACATTTGTCTTTCCATCTTTATCCACAATAATCCCGATTTCATTCATTCATCTAGCTTTCCCTATTTACCTAAATTTGACTCCTAAATGTTTAGCTCCATAGTTTTCTTTCCAAGACGAATGATGTTAATCTTCTTTCAATCATAGCGTCCACCACCTCCAAAGACTTACCTATCATAGTACAAATATTCCAAGTAACCTATCAAAGTACCATACTACATTTGTCCAAAAAAAAAAATGTAAGGATCCTTATTTAATACTACATCCAGGTGCCAAGTGGCGCAGCTTATTTAATACTATACTCAAGCCATACTTGTTGCTTACCATGAATGATCTATATATAGCTTTAGCGCATACGATCCCTTGTGAGTGATTCATGTTTGGGGTTTGACGAATTTTACTTGGTTGTCCAGGACCTAACACAATTACTGTAGTACAAATATTACTAAATTATTTTTACAATATGAACTAGAATAGCTTCCTATTCTAAATGTTCAAACTTGAAATATTATAATCACCCCTAAAATATGTAGGAAAATTGAGGCAATTTATTGGTAAGCTTAGACCTCTTTGACGAGAGCCGTCTTGCCCCCGTAGGTCAAGGGGAGAGTTTCCTGTTTTATTAGCTGCGCTATGAGTTACACCCAAAGTGTCTAAACACTGTATTTTCTCCATTGATGACAGGCATTTCGTGAATCAACTGGGACAGTCTCTCCCAGTGATGGCTCCATCGGTGATCCAGTTTCAGCTGCTGAGGAAATTGCTTTCTGCAAAGCTTGTGCCCGATTTGGTCTTGGCTTGTATTTGTATCATGAAGATTAAAGGACCAGATTCTAAGCTTTCAAAGTTTTGTTTTGGTTGGATGTAGTGTTGTATTGGTTTCTTCTCATTAATGTGAATAGAGAAGTAGACGAGAATAGGTGGAAAACTCGAAGCCATATCTTTGTTTTTATGGGGATCCGAATGCTTACGTGAAATCAAGTTTCTTTTATTGCTCAGGCTTTAAGTTTGTAAGTTATGGTGGCCTTCAATTATTAAATGAACAATTATTATTATTTCCTTCTATCTTTTTTTGTTAGAATTAAATTAGAAGTTTATTTAAAATGTATCCAGTAATCTTTCCTGACTTAAATATAAGAAGAAAAAAAATTATGCATAGTGATCTTAAATATATAAATAAATTTTAATTATTCTGGTTTTATTTAATATTATTATTATTTTAAAACTATCTTTATGTTTAAAACTGAGTATCATTTTTTATAAGTATGTTTCAGAATTCAAGGCAATTTAAAAGATGTATTTTTTTATTTTATGAAATTAATAATGTTAAATAAAGTTAATATTTTTAATAAGTAAAATTAAAACTTTTGTTTATAAAGTTGAAAGATAATATTAATTTTGTTTTTTTGAAGTTTGTTACATATTAAATAAAACATTAATGTCTTGGATTTCTGACAGTGAAACTTTGTAAGAAAAAATTAAAATAATAAAAACTAATAAAAGTATCAAATTTTAATTCTTTAAATAGTGTTATTGCGATATGTTGAAATCATATTTAGTTTGAGTCCTTTTAGTTAAAAAATAATTTTTTTTATTAAAGTTCAAATCATATAAAAAGTGTATTAATAGATACATCTATAACAACGTAGTAGAAGTATTATCTTATTAAATAAATATAAAATAACCGTATTTTAAAATATAACTTCTTAGCGATTACAAATTTTAGAAAGATTTCTTCAATTTTCAATTATTAATAAGCATTGTTTACTTCCTACATCTTTCATTTACTCGTCTATCTTAAATTTAACCTTTTCTTCTAATTTCATTATATATTTTTTCCTAATTTCATTTTTTTCTTTTTATACATTTTCTGGGTTTCAACTTATTCCCATAATTAGTTATTTGTATATTTTATTTATATCTATAAATACACAATAAGATAAATTATTATAATAAAAGATACGAATAAAAAAACGCGATAATAACTAGTTTAAATAACTTTTTTCGTTCTGATTTTAACTAATATTCCTTTAACATTTGTTTAAAATTATTTTTAAAAAATAAAGCTATGTCGCATTCATATTACAAATAACTTATTTAAAAAAAATATATATGTGAAATTATATTATTTAAAATTGGTGTAGAGAATGGAATTCATATTTACATTAAATATTTACACAATAATCATATATGAATACTCAACAAAAACTATATTTATTATAATTTATTCAAGTGTTTTATAAGATTATTCATAGTTTTAACTTACAAAGAAATATACTAGTTATCCGCGAGAAATTATTCCACTATTTATTCTTCATTCAACTACTTTATAGATGTATATATAATACATGCATTTTTAAGATTAGATTTTTCAATTATTTAGTAATTTTGCTATTGTAAGAGAAATTAATCACACACATTTCATTTTTCAATAACTTTTAGATTATGACACATTTACAATTAATTTTTAACTTACTCTCGACCAATAACTTTGTTGCCAAATGTTGCTGTGAATTTTTAGGCAAACATCATTTTAGAAAAACTGCTATTCCAGATGATAAAGTGCAAACTATCCTAAACTGGCTGGAGCCACGTTCACTGAAGGCTTGGGTCAACGAAACGCAAGACCTAATTGCCAAAATGGATGAAGGACTACATTTAGTTGGCTTTTGCAATGGCTACTACTCATTTTTATTAGGCTAACGTAGATGACGCAGATAATATTATGGTACTTCATTTTAGCCTGGTGGTTGACTATATGCCGGCTGAAAAGAGTCAATAAAACCAACAAAATGATGGCTATGGACAAAAATCCCGTAATTGTTCAAGTGTAAAGACAATCGAATTAAATAAAAAGATAAAACATGATTCACCATGACCGAAATTGAAACATCCAGTTCTACAGAAGATCAGTAGTGCCTGTTCAATACAGAAGATTCATCAAGTACACTTAATGGAAAATTACCGAGAGTCTGACTCGAGAACCTGGCATTAAAGAAGTGCACAGTGCTTCAAAATCTTCTCTCTAATCCTGCACAAAAGTAAAATGAAAATTGAAGCATCGGTTAGAGTATTACTACTGCATGAAAACAGATAAAGATACTACTGCATGAAAACAGATCAAGATAAAGCTGCGAGATATGAACAAGGAAAGGAGACACTAGACACTGTTTTCAATAGGACATAGTATGTACGCTATTTATGTCATACAGTGACTTTTATGTTCTATCCTGTCCATATAGTTCAAATATATTATATTTTAATAGACACCTAGTAGTATGTTGTAAAGTTTGTTGCACATAAAATAGTGCTAGCAATTTGCGAACATCAAAGTCACTTTTAAATCCGCTGTCATAAATAATTTTATCATTAAATGCCATCCTCACTTAACTTGATTATTATATATGATATAAATGATAAAAAAAAAAAAAACTGTAGAGAAAAAGGTGAGTATATCATGCAAATATCATTTCTCTGTTTTACATCATACAGATGATAGACCTCAGAAATTCATGAAGCAAATTTGTAAGTCAACTGATGGCATCTTTAATGCCCTAGGCTCTGAGTCCTGTTATAAGAGATAAAATTTTGGTTCTCATGTGTTTTAGCCAATAAGTATGTAAAAAAAATTCATGTTCTTCACTAAGTGTGCCCTTGGATTCACATTGAATCGTGCAAAATCATGTTGAAATATCAACCAACGTGATTTTAGGTACATGTTCACGTTTCATTTCAAGGAATGGATTCTTAAACGAGTTAACTGAATTTTTGATAGCTTTTGCATTGGACAAAAAAAATATTATACTCGGTCTTACTACCTTGCTTTTACAATAAAAACATTAAATGTAAATCACTTTATTTCTAAATAATTTTTGCCCACGCTCACCCAAACAACACACTAAATAGCTTCTCAATTCCACTCTTCCATTTTTCCTTGATATCTAGTTTGTAACCAAGATTTTAGCTTCTTTGTCCTTGATGATTTCACTTTATCCAAGTCCCTTGTCCTTTATCTACCACTAACAGGCCTATGAATACTCTTCTTCGGAACCTACAGGTTATATAGCTTGTCAAAACTCAAAATCTCAAGCTTTTTCTATACTATTCCTTGGTCTTTTTATCATCCTTATATTTTTCTTAATTCTCAACACTTCGTAAGAAATGAGAAACATTCCTTTCACACATCATTGGCACCTCCACCTCAAGAAACCTTTTGGGTTGTCTTTATACCACTATTGGGATAGTGGGTTAGCATCGCTCAACTCATTTCATGAAGGCTCCTCTTTAATGAACACCCACCATCATAATTGTTGAACTCTAAGTCAACTCACTAACTCGGACAAGATTGCGAATCCACTAAGTTAACTCGTGAATAGACACGTTTCTTAGCAAATTCGCATAGACTCAGAGTAAACTTAGTCAAAATCGAGCTTACTTGTGAGTTTACCATTGAATCACAAGTTAGATGGAAGGAGATGGCCTACCTTGACACGAGTTGTTTTGTCGCATTTTGATAGTGAGTAGGATTTCTTCTTCCCGCACTTTGTTTCTCCCATCTCTATTCCTCTCCACTTCAATTCAAACTCATCTTATCAAACTCATTGTTGTTATACTGTTTGTCAAACTCATCTTTGTGCACTATGTTTTGCTCACTTCTCTCCTCTGAGATGCAAACTGTGCACACACGTGACCTCATTCTCTCCTTTCTATGATGTGATCCAGTTTGTCTTCATCTTCATCTAAGAGAGCATGATCAATTTCCTTCTTTTAATTCATTCTCTTGTTCTATTTGTTTTGGTGGAATACACCAACAAAATTTAAGTTCTTAAAGCGATCATTTAACAATTAAATAACTAAAAAAAACAAATGTCTTCAAATTTATGTCTCCTCCAGCCAATTTGAAAATTCCTCCATTAAACATCTTCAAGCAATAATTAGATTTAATTTTTTTTCCATTATCCAAAATAACTACTTCATATCTGCCCATGACATTTGTCCTATTTCTTGCAACTACTATGTAGCTACATTTGCATCCTACAATTGAGATGTAGCTACATTAACTAGTACATTTTATAATTGCAGCAACCTAAATCATGAAAAAGGAATTAGAAACAGGTAATAAAAACCTAATTTTGTGAAGGAGAAATCTTTAACTTGTAGTCAGCATGCCCTACTTAACTTATTGTTTACTATTTTGCTTAATTATAGTGTTCAAATGTAGAAATGATATAGGCTAACCTCCAAAAAGTGTATCAATGTTAGTCTCCAAACACTAGACAATATATGCTAATCTTATCTTCTTTGAAGAAATTCCTCTTCCTCCATGCAAAATTCCACTTCTATCTAATAGAAATTGCCTATTCCATCCTTTGGCAATTTTAGTCTCCTAATCATGACACCTCCAAGTAAGAAGAGAATCAAAACCACTTTCAAACCACAATACACCTATCATTACATACTAACACATAACACAAAATTGATCCATGAATATATGACCTGCCACCTCCTAATTCATGTCCTCAATTTGTCACTCCTACAATGAATCCTGAAGATGGTAGTGTTGGTCAACCTAAGTCTCTTACAATAGGTATTTGATGTACTTGAAATTAATGTTATGAAACCACAGGATCATCGAATTGGTCAAGGCAATAGGTAAATGGATCCTTAGTCAAACTAATAGGTCACTAATTAAACTAGTTGACCCAATATATATTAAAAATGTAAATATTATATAACTAACATAATTTAAGTGATCTTTAAATTTGAATCATAATGTTATTATATAATTAATGTTATTATAAAATAAGTATTAAGATAATATCGATATTATATTTTGCACACAAATATCAATTCCCAATTAGAGTTTAGTAAAGCTTGTACCAGATAAACCTTGACAAGGCTTCCAACCTTGCCCCACTCTTTGTTTACTTTTTTATAAATAATATGACAACACCAGTAAGAGTCGTGAGTGCAGCACCAACAAAACTCCCAATATCCACGTGCAACAACAACATAGATTGGAGACAACCTTGGACCACAAACATGGCATTGAGCAATGTGTACAATAAAAATGAGCCCACCAAGCATTAGATTAGCCGATTTAACCCAAAATTTTTCCATTTTGATGATATCGTTCCAGGTCATTTACTTGAACAGATCACATCTAGTTTCTAGTCTAACCTGTCGAGTAAAGTCAGGTTTCATAACTATGTTTGAAATCTCTATCCCATTTTATATTTTTGAGTTATCATTTTTCTATATTTCTCATTTGTATCCTCATTGTTCTGTATTTCTTCTAAAAAAACAACATCTTTGAATCATCTGATCATCTTGAATGGAGACAAGTTATGGTTGTTGAAATGCAAGCTCTTGAAGTGAGTGGTACAAGGGAGTTGGTTTCACTTCCTCATGGGAAGAAGTAATTGGTTGTTATGGGTTATACTATTAAAGTTGTCATAATAGTGAGGTGGGTCATCTTATAGATTGGTGGTCAAAGGATACACTCAATATTGTCTTAATTACAATTATGCTTTAATGTTGTAGCCAAAATCACACAATCTACTTCTTTCTTGAGATCGTTGCAATTCACAATTAGTCACTAGGTGAGCTACTTCCTCTTATAGAGGAGATATTCCATAGGGAAGTCTTTTTCTTGGAGCATATCTGTTACGAATCCCTTACTCATTGTCCCCTCTCCACTACTGGGGATGCTACAAGAAGATAAGCCTTGGGGGCTTGCTCTATTCTGGATCCCTGGGGGATAGAATAGCTATAAGCTAGCCCACCCTCACATTGATGACATCAACTATGTATCATAAGTAGGTTTATATGGAACAACTTCTTGGGTTTGTTGCATAAGGGAATCAAGTCTAATTTGCAAACTTAGTCAATCTCTCTATGGGCCCCAATAGTCTACAAGGGCTTGGTTTAGGAAATTCAGCATATTTTCTAGAGCTTTTGGCAAAGAGGGAAATAAATCATTCAGTTTTATAAGGTACTCCAAACTGGTCCCCAATTTACCTGGTCTGGTTTTAATAATTGTAGTTCACATGATCAACTTGCACACACTCAACAAAGTCTTTGAGACACATGCGTCAATGTGGAAATGATAATATGAACGTACAACAATGACAAGAGTACAAGAAAATCGAAGACATTGAAACTCTCCACAATCATACCATCAGTCAATTAATTTGCCTGTATAATTTACAGGACATCCACAACATTGGAATTTGATACCTCTTGGGAATTTCAAAATGTGAATTTAATGAGAACACATATGGGTAAAGCACGTGCTCCCTTCAAAATTGAGTTGATGCACTCAGCAAGATTTTTTGTCATGTCATCGTACCTCTTCCCCCCATCATACAAGTCCACTTTGTTAAAGGAATTTCATCTAACCAAGATATTGCTTGACGAAACTCAAACCTCAGCATTCAATTTAACTTAAAAGTGACAATATATAGTAGTAATCAGAGTATATTACCTATGTTAATAACTTGTACTTTTTTTTAATGTGTATTTTTTTTTAACTTTAACATATTAATATTTTCTTTTTAACAATTTAATATATTTAAAAATTATTTAATATTATTGACGTCTAAATAATAATTAATTTATTATTTTATTAATTTAATAAATATTAAAATCAAACTTTTAATAAAAAAATTATTTTAAAAATATATGAACTAAATTCGTCAATCAATTGACGAACTCAATATTAAAAAAATCAACTAAAGTCATCAATCAAAAGACAACTTCAATAAAAAAATTCTATTGAAGTCATGTATTGAAGCACGGATTCAAAAAAAATGATATAAAGAAGTTGTATATGTATGTACGACTTCTGTTTGAAAAAAGTAAAGTCAACCTTCAGAGCACAACTTCTTCATTACAAAGTTGTATCACAAAGCACAACTTACCCATATCCAGAATTTTTTTAAAATTTACCATTTTGGGAATAATAAAAACAAATTACACCAGATTGGGAAATTGGCCTATTTTTGCTGTATACTAATCAAGTACATTTTCTAGTGTATGTATACAGGCTTCAGCGTGCGTATCATTCAGATGAGGGACAATCAAGCTTTTCCCATACTTCCAAACCTCTTGACTAAAGGAAAAAAAGAAACAATAAACGCTAATGTTCATATTAGTGTATAGCCTCAAATAAGGCTACGGTACAATGCAAACATCTCATGTAAAGTTAAAACATCAACCAAACAGCAAACCCAGGAAAACCAAACAGCAAGAAAAAGGGACTCAATAGGGTCTGAAACAGTGGGTACAGGGTAAAGAGAATTAGAAACGAGGAAGAGTCTGCAGAATCTGTCAATCTCAATGCAAAAGTTCATTTTGATACATCTTAACAAATTAAAATGTTATGAAAATAAAACAATGATTGAGTACATTGAGCAGCAACTACTTATATGTTCAAAATAGTTCTCATGAGACAGGTATAGCACAATAGATAGATAACTATAGGAAACAAACTAAATGAATATGCATCATAGAGGAATAATGGTGTGTCAACTGTAACAAAGATATAGAATAAAAGTCAAAAAAACATGTAGAAGTGGACATATACCTGTTCCATTGAAGTAGAATCAGCATTTCTCTGCTCTTGTGTATCATTGGATTTAGCATCAGCTTGACCTCTATCATCATGAATCATGTCTTCCGGTTTTTCATGAACATTATCCAACACTATATTATCATTCAAGCCTTTTAAATCTGCAGGAAGCTGGCCAGACTTCAATGCCTGCAATCATGTACTCTGATTAGATGTACAGCATTATTACAGTCCTCTTTGTAATATATTAAACAATCAAACTAGGAGTGATCAATTTACAACTTTGTAAGTTAAAACCATTCTTCAGTTTACAACATTGTTGAAATTAATAAGTACTTCGTTGATATACATTAAAATTAACATATGTATTTTTGACAGAATAACCCACACAACCAAAAACCCAATCTACATATTCTAGGCCAGCAAGTAGCAATGTTGACAGAAAAACTGAGTGCGCCCCAGTGTTTCTAAGCTCCAATGACATGAGACATTTCATAGTCTCCCAGCAGATCATCTTTCTATTAGCAGGTAGGTCATTAGTTACAAATTATCCTATCATATTATTTACAATAATTTCAATGTAATGTTATGCAAGTGTATGACACAAAAATTAAAATCAAATAAGCAATTTTCTAATTAGAAATGTAAGCACCTTTTCAAGTCTAGCAACCTCTTCGAGAGTCTGAGAATTCACAATGGCAGCCTGCATAAAACAGAAACATGTCAAACAACAGGTAACCAAAATTAGCTGCTAGATGTACCAGCTTCAAAGAGATAGCAAGTCTAGTTTATGAATGCTATCATTTGCTACAATATAGAATGGAGATGATTTCTATGCGAAAGATATATCACAAGATCATATTTTTTGTGACATGTACACATTTGAAAATAACATGACAAGTACATATTTTTGGAATCTATATGAAAATTTTGGTTATGTCCCTCTGCTTTGGACTTTGGAATAGCTTCCAATGGTTTGCTGTAAATATATGGGTAGAAGCAAGAAGATTTAGCAAAGTACATCATCCATTAAGATGGAGAATAAATTAATTATAGATCCGAACTAAGCATGAATACATGTTGGATATGTCACATTTTCAACCCTACTGTGATAATGATGAGTTCAAGTATTATCATTGTACCTTGATAGCAGTAATTTGCTCAGGTGTGGGAGCAATCACTTTGGGTGTCTGTTGTTCCTCAGTCGCTTCTGAAACATTTGGAGGTGATAATGGTTTGGCTGGTGTCCTTTGAATTTCTTCTATAACTTCTTTTGAGGCAAACAAGTTTTTGGCTTCCAACCGTTCCTATTAATTATAAGAAACCATCAAAAGAATGAAATATAATTGAAGGGCACGTGTAAGTGGAAATAAGAAAGAGACCAAATATCAACATTCTCCTTTTTTTTCTAACATTGCTAGACACAAAAGCCTCTCACCAGTAAAATTTGAATCCATTCAGTCTATGAAAACTTAGCAAAGCAAAGGCAAAAGAAGTCTGGAAAAAAAAAAAAAAACTACGCATAATCTACAGCTAAATATACTTAAATGCTGATTTATTAATTGAATGCAGGCATTACCAAAATATCCCATCTTTCTTATTTCAAACAACAAGCCCAATAGAAGATACGTATGGGTAGTGGGCAAAAAAAACATTACCTTATTTTTCACTTTCTTGAAATCTAAAACCCGGAGGGATTTCAGTTTGTTAATAACATAAAGCCTGTAATTTGTTTTCTTCGTAATATTGTTGTCCAGCAGACTAAGGAACTGCAGCTTTGGAAGGGATGCTAAAGGATCAATTTCCACCAAGTTTACAATTCTGTTATTTGTGAGAACTAGCGTATGTAATTTTGGCAAGAACTCTGCAATACAAATGACAGAAGGGACGAGGTCACTAAAATGAGGCGATAAAAAGAATGACGAGCAGCTCAAAGTTCAAACTGTACCTCCGATGTTGGGATGAATTCTAGTAATCCTGTTGTTATTGATGATCATTGTACCCAAACGGTTAAGATATGGTACATTTTCCAGTTTGACAATCTCATTGTCAGATAGGTCTATGGTGTCAAATTGGTCCTGAAGGAAATTCAATACAAAGGAATTTAAATTTGTGAACAAATTGAAGCATACAAGCAATGAATCATTTAATATATCCTTTAAAATGAAAAAGGCCTCAACAATATACGGTAACAGTGGGAAACTAAAAGGAAAGCAAGAAGAATAAACTGCACACCTCAGTAGCACCAAGGTTTTCAATTACAGCTATTTTGTTGCCTGTCAACAATATGACAAACTTATATTCAAAGAGGGAGAGTAAAAAGTAGAGAGATGGAAGGCGTGAGGGAGATAGAAATACCTCGAAGATCTAACTCACGATCTTTAACTGCATTGAAGAAATGAGGGCTTTTCCAGATCAAGTCAGCAGTGAGCCTCACCATCTCTTCTACCTAAAGAAGCTGCAATGAGAAGAAGTAGGAGTAAAACAATACCTCCGTCACAGTTTTCCACCTGAGTTACCTCCGTGTAAACCCACCAGAAAGATATCCAGACGGCACGGTGATGCTTCCCAGTGAGCTTCAAATTTAGGGCACAGAACTAAATCTCCACAGTCCACATTTGAAATTTTATTTTATTCTTAACATTTAAAACAGTATAATTTTAGTTGTTAAATAGTAGACTGATTAAAATTATTTATTTTAAATTGCTTTTAATCTTTAAATTTAATACTTTGAATTTAAAAAGTGTATCAATGATACATCATACCAACTTATAAAAATATAAGTATTATCCTATTAAATAAATATAAAATATTCAGATAATATAAATTTTATATCGTTAATATCAACAGAAAACAATTTGTTAACCGTAAAATGGTAGGACGGAATAATTATTTTATTTTGTTAACTGGTATGGAATTGACGAATCCTTTACTCGTTTTAAAATAATATTTATATATTAAAATTAAAATTAAAAAATATTTTTTTATTATATTATTAAAATAAGTAAATATATTATATTATTATAATTTAAATTATAAAAATTAATTAATTCTATTTAAATTATTTATAATTAATTATTTTTACACATAAATATAATAATTTTATAATTTATCTAATAAAAATATTTTTAATAAATAAAATTATAAATAATTAATATAATTAAATATATTTTTTAATATATATATATATATATAACAAAAAATATTATTTACGGAATTGATCAATTGGCTAATTATCTATTTTTTTACAAAGGAGATACACCAAAACGAGATAACTTAATCGTTTTTACCATTCTTAACCATTGCAAATTTTAAAAGTATTTTTTCAATTTTCAACTATTAATAAGCAATGTTTATTTCCTACATCTTTCATTTACTCATCTATCTTAAATTTAACCTTTCTTCTTATTTCATTACATATGTTTTCCTATTTTCATTTGTTTATTTTTTATAAAATTTATTGGTTTTAGCATATTCCAATAATTAGTTATCTGTATATTTTATTTATATCTATAAATACAAAAAAAAAATCGTCTTGATTTTAACTAATATTCCTATAACATTATTTAACTTTGTTTAAAACTACTTCAAAAATATAAAAGGTATGTCTAATTCATAGTACAGATTACTTATTTAAAAAAATGAACTTTTATAACTTTAATGATAATAATTAAATTAATTATATTTTTAATTTAAGTGAACTAATTAATTACTTATATTTTTTTAATTAATGTATTCAAACTAAGTGAGAAAATTGGAATTCATATTTATTTTTGAATATTTACACAATAATGAATATATATTGTTCAAAATTATATTTATAAGAAATTATATATGATTATTTTAATTTAAAAACAAATAATATTTATCTACATGAAATTATTTAAAAATAATATACTATTCATTTTTTAAAAGAAATAGTTATTTAAAAAATATTTTATTATTTACTTTTCATTTAACTAATTTATCATTTTATATAATATATACAGGTATATTATTGGAGGTTAGGGTTTACGGGTAGAATCTAAAGAGTAGGTAGTAAGGGTTACAAACTAGGGGTATGTTGTAAGGCTTAAGATTTAAGATTTAGGAGGAAAGTTTTAGGATACATGCTATAAGGAATGCCATATAGGATGTAGGGTAAATTATTAGAGTTTAGGGTGTATGATATATGATTTAGGGTGTAAGGATTAGTGTGTAGGGTTTAATATTTATAATTTAAAATTTAATATGTTGTAAAATGCAATGTGTTATGTGTAGGGTTTGTGATGTAGAGTTAGGATGAAAGTTCCAGGAGTTTAGGGTTCAAAATTCAGGTTTAGGATATAGGATATTACGTTGATGATTTTAATATCTGGGTGAGGGGATAAATAATAAGTGAATAAAGTAATTTCTTATAAAAGTTATGATAATCTAGTCTATCTGGTTGTATCAGAATTGTATAATTTTTGAATAAGACATGGGAAATTAGTTGGAGTTGTTTAATTTTATTCATCTATATTCTTAAAAATAAACCTTTTTATTGGTACGAAAATGTCTTTTAGTCTCGTAAACTTACACGATAATTCTTATATCTATTTTGTTTAGTTGTGTTTTTTTAATGTATTTTGTAAATTTTAATAACTTTTCTGTTTTATATTATATTTTTGGTTCTGAGTAACTTTTATATTCAGTTTAATTGTTGTTATTTACTTATAAAAAAATATAAGATTTCATTATAAATATATAAGTATTTTGAGGTAACGTGCATGTAAGTTATAAAATATTGAGAGAAGCTAATCATTGAGTTCAAAATAGAGGATTTAAAGTTTAAGGTACAGAGGATGGTGTAATGCATATTTTGGTATGGAGTTTCGTGATATAATATGTCGGATAGATTTAAAGTTGAAGGTATATGATTTCACTGTCCAACTTTTACTGTGTGTTGTGATGAATTTGAGAAAATAAAATTCAGTGTTAAAAAAAAGTAAAGCTAATATTGTTTAGATTAAGAAATAAATGATAAAAAATAAAAAAAGATGAGAAGTAAATTTATAAAAATACCTAAATGATGTGATTGATTTAATAAAAAAATAAAATTAAAAATAAATATATTGATTTTTTTATAATTTTATTTATTATTTTTTAAAATTATTATTATTATTATTATAAATTTTCAAAAATATAAAAAATATTATATAATTTATTATTTGATTTTAAATAACTTATTACATAATATTTGGCATCAGGTAAGGGAATAATATATTTTTTTTAATATCAATTCTGATCGTTTTTTCAACTTTTCATGTATTACACACCCTTAACTTATTTACCGATTGGAATTGCATTATCAAATAACCGGTCTCGCCGATAACTTAATACAACAAAGACCGATAACTTAATACAACAAAGTCCAGGCATAACCCGACTCTTACCCTCTGAGGCACCCCTTCCAAGAGAGTTAGGTCTAAGGTCTAGTCCACTAATAACGACACACTTATCCACAGTACAACACAAACATCGAGGACCTCTTCTCGCGGTAGACTATTCCTAGTTTGCTCGGCATTCATAAAAGAATCCATGTTAATCTCTTTTTCTTTATCTTATGTTTATATGAAATAATCATAAATTATGGTTTAAGTTAATATAATTAAACCAATTTAAAAGAATCCTTAATTTAATTATATAATTAAATACTCTTTCTTCTTCTCACCAATAAGAGTAAAACTAAAAACCCCAATCACTAATTTATTTGTGATGTGGCAAAATGAATACAAATTTATTCAGGAATGGAATGCTCATAAGAGAGAACAGGGGACGTGGGTTACTTAAAATATATCATTTAAAAATCTACTTGTAAGAATTTAAAATACTAAAAATTATAGAATGAAAAATATACAAATTTAATTTTAAATTAATGTTACTGTTTAATCAATTAATAAATTGATGGCATAGTTGTAGTCTTTAAATTTAGGAGACATTTTGATGGCATAGTTGTGGCGTTAAAATGTTTTTAATGATTATTATCGTATTATCTAACAAAATAATCTGACAGTAAAATTTGAAGTAGTTTTGAAGGAACTTGCACGCAATTTACATGAAACAGACTGAAAAATTGAAACATATAAAGAACTCAAAAGAGACATTTTTGCCTGTTCTAATCAGTGAAATAGTCAAATGGGATTGAAACAAAAGCTCCAGCTCTTGCTAGTAGTTTTCCAGTTTGCTTATCTAAAAAAAAAAAAAAAAAACTACTGAAAAAGATATAACTTCGATAAATCCTCATCCGTTTTGCAAACTGCCTAGAGCTCATCCTGCATATAAGGCGTGAAGAGAAATATTAAACACATTGTTGTCAAGCTGGATTAAAGTGAGAGAGGTACTAAGGGGACGAAAAACCTACATGACCATCTTCCTTGTCTTCCCCAGCTTCCGTCTTTGATTCAGCGTCGGTGTCATTGCCAGCATCATCAGCTTCTTCCTCTTCATCCTCAGCCTATACAGAAACCATTAACTTTGTCAGAATCACTGCAACTGATGATAGACAAATTTCAAAATTCAGTAGTTCTACTTACATCAGAGTCAACGGGATCCTCCTTTGATTCCTGTAGATGAGATCAAAATATAGGAGTGAGAATAGTTTTTTATTTCAAATAAACTTTTACAAAAATAAAACTTTCAGAGATGCTCATCAGGATAAAATTTCACCTCTTCTTCCTTTTTCTTCTCGGCCTCTTCAAATGCTGTCTTCTCAGCCTGCAAGAACACAACTTCATTAAGGAGATCATATCATTCAACGCCGTACTTTAGGCCAAAAGAGAGTGAATAGAAAGAACTTACATCCTTGTGCTTGCCCCATGTTTCTTCAGCCAATTGCTTAGCGTATTCAATATCATCGGTAATCAAGACATTGTCAAACAAAGTACCAGATTTCACCTGTAAGAAAAAATCCCCTGCTTGTGAGAGTTCAGATAAAAATATCAACTAAATATAGTGACGTTAAATTGAAATGAAAAAATTACCTGCCACAATTCAATGCCTACGTACTTCAATTTGGGGAAAACATATAGGTCGGGGTCGTCCTTGAAATCTGGTAAATATTTTTCAAATGATGAGTATACCTTATAATGCAAAATAATATAAAAGCATTACAACCGTGTACAATGATGAACCATTGCTTTCTAACCTGGGTTATCAATCATTGGTGCCTTCCACTTTCCTTTGTAGTTGGGGTTCTTAATTTTCTGCAGAAAAGTAACATGTTACTTTAGAAAATTATCAAACATAATGCAATACGTCATATTTCACATATTACAATACAGTTTTCACAAACCTTTGCCTTCCATGGGCCCTTGTACTCAGGGTTGGCAATGGTTGGGGGTGTCCACTCACCATCTTCCTCATCATCCCAGTCTTCGGGCTACAGATCAATTGATATATACTATCAGTAACTATAGCACAATATGAGATATATAGAGCCAAAAAAAAAAAAAAACCAAGGAACAACAATGTAAAATATACCTTCTTGGCTTCAGTATCTGGGATCTCTTTAGGGATGTCATCATATCCCTACATATGCAAGATAAAGAAGTCAGTATATAACACAGATAGTACCCACTACAAAATTCCTATAACATGAAAAGGCACTACCTCTGGCTTCTTATCCTCGGGATCTGGAATATATTCTTTGTCATCCCAATCTTCTGGCTGCGAGTATATCATGGTTAGAATCAATCAATGGTGAAACCAAAATAGATATGACAATTAAACTAAAACTGGGAAGAAAATTACTTTTTTAGCTTCAGGATCCTTGATTTTCTTTGGAGGGAGAAGATCCCAATCAGAGTAGAGACTACCAGATTGCTTCTCCACATTATCAATCAGGATGCTGTAGGTTGCATCCGGACGGAGTATAAATGTGTAAACGTGAGTTAGTTGGTCAGTCTCACAAGGGACATCCTTCTTGATCAAGTGGTTTGTGTTGTTGTAGGTCAAAATAGCATGCACTTTCTTGGTACTGTAACCGCAGATATCTGGTCCAAACATGATACTGCAATAGAATAGCAAATATCAAAAGATCAGGTACCATATCAAAGCATCCATCAAGAACCAATAACAAAACAAAAAGAGATATAAAAATCACCTGTAAGGGGTTTCCCCACCAAATTTCTTCTGATCAACATCCCCACTAAGCAACTTCATGTAGCCACCACCACAGTCAAGCTTCTGTTCATGCTTGACAGAAAATTGGAAAACTAATGTCTTATCCTTATTGCTGAATTCAGGGTATTCAGCGGAAATGGCATAGAATCTGTAATCTTCACTGGTTTGAATACCTGAATAGATATCACCATTCAGCCAAACACACCGCATTATTAATTTTAGCCAAAAGTAAAAATAAGCAACAAAAATACAGGACTGTTAAACAGAGTAATTTTAGTTTACCTTTGTCATTAGCGTCCCCATTCCATTGACCAGAGGTGTGGTTCCACTCCCCAGCCAAGTTCTCGTCCTTTTTCCAATCGGATTTAACCCACCGATTTTCCCATCCATCTGACATCAGACAAAACACAAACACACGAGTTAGAAAATAGGATAATACAAAACACAAACACACGAGTTAGAAAATAGAATAATACCGATTTAAGATTAGACAATGTACCATCAAATAAAGGACAATTTATAAAGGACATAACTACTATCACTTATTCAAAATATGCTGTGGGACTGTAAACGCTGTCTATACAGTAACCCACGATCAAATCTCAAATTTAACCTAAATTTTTCGTTCACGTACTCTCCTCATCTATCCATTCTATTTCTATTTTGAAAACCGGCATTGAGGCTAATGCTTATACATAATTTCAAAAAGACGTCAGCATAATTAGCTTCTTAAAAACAACTAGAGTTAACAGATCTACTTCAAACGATGACATTCCAAGGCAGACCTCGACGTCCAACTCATAACACAAATCGAATCAAGAAAGCGTTTCAGATCGAGGCTCAAAGTCGAAAAGAACGTTGATCCTAAACAAGCATCTCCAAATTCGACAAACAACAATGCAGAAGGGAAAACACGAAAACTCTGGTGACGCGATCTAGTGAGAGAGAAAAGGAAAACGAAGGAATTATGTTGTATACCTTCGAAGCGCTCCTCGAATAAGACCTTGGCGGAAGAGATGGTCAAGAGTGATAGAAGAATGAGAGAACGGAGGTCAGGGTTTCGCACCCTAAACGCTATCGCCATGACGGAACAGAGCTAGGGATGTAGAAAGAATGTGATAGCTTCTTCGAATAGCGAGAGTGAGTGAGCTACCGTTCTATATAGCGGCCACTATGCTTTGGGATTTCAGTGCAGTGGGCAAATTTGGAAATTGACGTGGCTCAATCCTACGTGGCTAATAGGTGGCAGATTAAATCCAATTAAATTAAGACACGTCATCTACTCTTGTCATTGATGTAGTGTGGCACTCTACCATTGGTAGACTCTACTGGGTCGTTCACATTAAGTGGAGTCCTCTACGTGGGTTTGTTACCTGATGTCAAACAATCAATCACACGTGTGATACGATTCGGTTTCATTTTATATTTTACATTTTTAAGACACAAACAATTATTACTGATAAAAAATGTTAAGAAATATTCTCTTTTGCCAAATTTTACGTATATTGTTTATTATTGATTGCCTTTTATTTAAAATTGTAAAATTTTATAAATCGATTTCTTGTTTAATAATTTTTTATTATAATTTTGTAATTTTATTAAATTCAATTAATAAAAAATATACATTTAAAAAAAGTGTAAAACAAAATATATTTCTAACATTTTTTCTTATTGATAATTTGTCTTCATCGTGAGAATGTTAAATTCAATTTCAAAGTAAAGATAACATCTAATAATTCATCTATTAAATTCAATTTTTTCATATCTCGATTAAATATTAACAAAATTTATTCCAATTTAATGCATTTATGTTATGACAAGGAAATATACTTTTTTTGAAGTCCCTAATTAATATTATTCTACATGAGAAATTTACCTTTTTTACAAAAAAAAAATCTACAACAAAACTTAAATGTCAATCACCAACAAAAAGAGATTAACCATTAAACAGTAAATATGCATATAAATTACAAAAAAACTTTAATTAATATATTAATATAAAATATGTTGTATAAATATTACGTAGAAGTACTAAATTCATTTTTTTCTATTGAAATGTTGTAAAAATATTTATTTTATAAATTTTTAAGCTATATAATTATATCCATAAGCTCATATATTTTTTAATTGAATCAACCCAATAAATCTAACATATTATCCAGATTATTAAATTTTAAGAAAAAAAATGATAAGGACGGTAACTAACTAGCGTTATATAAAAAATAAAAAAATTGATAAAATATTAAATTTTGTTTATTACAGTATATTCATTTTTTAAAATTAATTACAATATACTCAAGATGATGCAATTAATTTTGAGACTAACATATTTTATTAATTTTATTAATCTATTATATTATATTTATATATAAAAATATATGTTTTTTTCTTTCGTATAAAAGAAATTTTAGATAATTTTTCCTTAACTTGTTTTATTTCTTTACTCGTTTAATAAATTATAATGTAACATATAGAAATTATAGTATTACATCTCAGTGCTATTTATTTGAGGACTTTAATATTAATTACTTGTGTTTTCATTAAATAACTTTAATTACTTGTTTTTCATTAAATTACTTTAAAAAAATCTAGTAATTTAAAAAATATTTCCACATTTGGATTATCTATATATAACCCATCTCCTGTTATAGTCACACTTTCCAATCATTTAAAAAAAATATATGTTGATAAAAGGAAGGGACTGCATTTTTTTTCAAATTATAGTTTTTTTAAGGGTAAATTTAAATGTGTTAAGTTATTTTCAATATTAGAACTTTCATTCGTCATGATTTTGTCATTAAAATATGTATTGGTAGATTGAAATAAAAAAGTGTGTATAACTGTCATTGACCTCGACTCATAAGTGATGTGAGACACGTAAATATATTATTGAAGTTTTCCAGATCGAAAATTAAGATATATAAATGGAATAAGACTCTACTTTTAGTCTTATTGTGAGTACAATGTTTCATCTAGGTATTATTCGTTTAAAAACTATTGTTTATCACAATTTTATCTTTAAAAAATATCTCGGTACATTAAAAAAAAAAATATAATTAAACTATCATTTATCTTAATTCTTAAACACTATCTTTATACTTAACTTTAAAACGATATAAAAATAATAATCAAACCCATTATATTTATAATAATTAAATTGACTTATGCATTGGAAAAACTAGGGTGAGAACTTACCTAGCACCCTCTCATCGAATGAGACCAGTTAAGCCTTATCAATTAAATATCATGCAACGCCAACTAGAATAAACATGAATCAACCTAATTGATAAATACGTTTTTTAAAATAAATTTAATCAATTATTATATAAAAAAAGTATTATATAAATATTTTATATAAATATTTAAAATTATTAGTTAAATTTAAAATTTAAAAAGTAAAATTTATTTCATCTATCTATCATATTTTTTCTCTGAGTTTATAATTTTGTTTAGACATCTTTAAAACTTTTTAATTTTTTTCATATTTTAACATAAAAATAAAATATTACAAAACATTAAAATAATTAATTAATTTATAAAAAATATTAATATTTCATATTTTTATATTACAATGCACATATTAATTTGTTGTAATAATAAACAAAAAACAATAGAGAAAATAAATTGGTTTATTGTTTCTTTATTTTAATAAAATTATTGTGGGGTATGTAATTTTAATAAAAATTACAATTTTTATGATATGAAAATGAATCTATAAAAATAATTTGGATATTAAAGAAAAAAATAAGCTTACAAATTTTATTATATAAAGTGAAATCAGGAAAGAGAAGAATGTTAAAAGTGATTGAGTAATTAAAAGTTGAAAAAACTAGAAAGATGGAAGAAAAAAAATATACAAATATGAAAATAAAAGATTAAAGAAAACAAGTGTTAGTGCAAAATTTTGTGAGAAAATAAATATAATATTTATTATAGATGAAAATTTAGGAAAAAAAATAAAAGGTTCTATTTTTATTTTTATGTATATAATATGGTGTGTAAAGAGGTTGATCCCTTGAATACGTCAACTTTATGATAATATCATCTTTCTTATGACACAAAATTCATCTAATTACTATCAAAGTATTTAAAGATCCATGATTTATCCTATCATACAAAATTCATTTGATCCATATCAAAGTATTTATCTCATTTGTTTTAATTTTAGGTACCATTCTTTTATCACTCGCGTATACACTATAAATGAAATATATAGAGCTAAATCAATTCAATTAAAAAAAAACATATTATTTTGTAAAATTTTGCCAATTTTTGTGACGTTTAAATATTTAGTTTTAAGATGCATATATTTAAAGTATAAATATTGTTTTTAAGTGATATTAATATTATTAGTTAATGCTAGATTCATAACTTTTAGCATAATCACCTTTTCCAGTTGAACTATTTAAATTACATATATACATAACAAGAAAAATAATATTACATGTAACAAAATTCCATCGATAATGTGGAAAATCTGTAATAAGTATTGAACACCAAATATCTATCGATATTATTAGGATTTTTTACTGATAGATATTGGATGAATTAGGTAGCTAAATATATTTGTATTAAAATTCAATCAAATGACTCGTTAAACATTAAAAACGATACAATAGCCACGGGTGCAACTCCACTAATGAATATGTCGTGATAGATAAATTAGTGGGATACTTTTCCAATTAGAATATTTCTTTTCTGTAGTTAATTATTTTAATATTGAACTAATAGAAAATTTCAAAATATATACAAAATTTGACCATTTAAAAATAGGTATTATAATTACACTTTTATTTATTTTATGTTTTTCATTATTTATTTGATTCTAAACTCAATTTCACTATACATTTATATTTTAAATTCAAAATTATATTAAAGAATAATCATTATTATAACCATAATATGAACAAACTCATTTTTTATTTAATTATGATTATAATATTTTATTTTAATTTATATAAAAAAGTTATTTAAATGTTGATGGATTCTGATATTATTTATGATAAAAGAAAGTAATAGTAATAAAATAATTATTTTTTACAATAAAATATTTAAATATAACTAATAATAATTTTATCATAAATGAGTTTATTAAAATTTTATCAAAAATTAAATTCATTTTATTTATTAAGTAATTGATAAATTGTTATTTATTTTTAAATGTTTAATAAATTAATATTTACTCATCAAATAATTGATACATTAATTTGTATTAATTAACTAATTAATATTTATTAATTATGATTTTTTATTTTTTTAATAGTTAATTTACAGATGAATAGAATAATATTACTAACAAATTATATTTTACTTATATTTGTTTAGAACGAGTATTATTTTTAACGGGCAATGTAAATTATCAATAAAATAATATTCGTTAATGAATTTTGATTGGTAATATAAATTTATTGACTAAAATATAAAATATATTCGTTAATAAAATTTTATCAATAATTAATCAGTTTTTTATAGTGATAATTACTTATTTTTCTTAATGAATTTTAATTCATCCAAGAAGTTCTTTCTCGTCTAATTTACTCAACAAAATTTTATGGTTCAATAAATTTATAATCTTGTATTTAAATAATTAATGTGAATAACACCCATCTTTATCAATCATAACCTCTTTAATTACTCGTTATAAACTACACTTAATATCATGAAACTCACTTAACCTACACTCAATAACAGCAATTATAAAAAGTATGATCTTGCATGTAGGTGGGTTAACTTGTAAAATTTTAAAATTAAAAATGTAAAAACATTGTAATTTTTTATTGATGACCTTTTATATATATATATATATATATATATATATATATATATATATATATATATAATATAAAATTAATACAATTGTTATTTTAAAAATAGAAACAAGTCTAGTTCGTGACATTAAGATTGTGTTTTAATTAAGAGGTGAATTTGACCAAGTAAAAAACAAGAGATTATTATTTTTTTAATTATGTATAAATTTGTCAATTTTAGTAAAATATAAATATAATATTTGTATGCCAACCTATATTTTATATAAAAAAATGTATAAATATTTTATTGAAAGTATTTGTGAGAATAATATTTTTATTAATATAATAAATAAGCAAGTTACTCTTCTGATATTATCTAAATTACAAATTTTAAAAAACATTTTTCATTTTAAACAAAGTGTAAAACAATATTAATTGGTTTGAAATAATTATAAAAAAGCTTAAAAAAAAGTACTATGTAGATGGATGCATTATATAATCAAATTTACTTGAAGAATAATAGTAGGCATCTTTAGCCCCATACAATATTGTTAAATGAAGGACAATAATGTAATTATCTCATTTTAGGTTGACTTTCCCATGATTTTACGTATTATTTTAAGCAAAAACTTTCTCTCTATTTCTATTTCTGTTTACTAATTTATTATTAAATAGTAAAACAATAAAAACAAACAAAGCTAAGATATAAAATATAAAGTTATAATATGCTTTAATTCATTCCTCTATATTTTTTGTTTCTTGTTTTTCTTTAGGTGGGTGAAGTAGGATGGGAAAGAGTATGTGTACAATTGGGGTAAGTTAAAAACAATAATGAGAACCACAATAAAACCAATGAGACATAATTTAAGAAACTTCACCTGTTCGTGGCTGGATTATAGTGACGCCGGCATCCATTTTGTTATTGTTGGATGGGAAATTAGGATGCTTAGATTAGAAGCTACTCATGGCATAAAAGACTAATAGCAAATAATAATAGTTTCTGCTGTTTGTGGGGCAGAGTTATTTTTTATGCTGGATAGTTATATTTTGAAGTGCACAAGAGAGTTAGGTTAATCTTGACTTAGTTTCATGTTCTAGATCACTATGAATCTGATGTGGATATGAAGGCCGTAACAGGAGCTAAGAGGGCTGGCGATGCCATAGGCCTTCGCGAATCGCGACTCAATTCATGAGGCCCAGCTCAATAAAAAATAATGGTCTCGGTTGCGGACTGAGAATAATAGGTCTAGTTATTAGAAGTAGTTGTTTCATAAAAATATATAAAATACTTAGATTAAATTTGAATTTGTACATCAAATTTAATTATATTTTATTTATGTACCGAAATATTTTATACATATTTGAACTATTAGAATTTTAATTTAATTTTATTTACTTTCATAATTGTATTTATAATTAAAAAAAAAATAAAAGAACTTATGTTATTTGAGTATTTTAAAGAGTGTGCATTAAATTCTGTGTTAGGATTCTGGTTTGAAGTAACTATTTTATTAAGGATTTTTCTAATTATTGTGGAGATTATTCTAACTTATCAAATTTTTAGTTTTTTATTATATTTGTTGTCATCGTCTTATTTTCATAAATTCTATAATCGTTTTCTTTTATATTTTTAAATTAGGTTATTTGTACGGTTTATTTCTTGTTTGGGGTCAAATTAAGCCACACTCATATCCCTTGAACTACTTATCATTTTTTATATTTAATATGCTAGAATTGTAGTTCAAAATTTTATTATTTCTCTCATTTTGATAACAATCTATTATGAAATTTGTAATGTATAGCCACGAGATAAACGTGTTTTAGGATTTTGGTATATTTTTGACCCAGATAGATATTTTATTCATTTAATAGGGAAAACCACATCATTTGGTAATAATAACTTTGCTTTAAGGTTTGAAATTGTTTTGTTTATTGAGTAATCCTAAAATCCCTAATTTTTAGGTTATTCATAATTTTCCGTTTTAAATTTGTTTGTCCATAAGTTGGGTTTGACTGAATTCTAGTGTTTTAGTTATTGCAAAGTTTAGAATAAAAAAACATTAAAGAGTGAAAACAAAATTGTGGAAAAAAAATATGCAGGGTTGTTACTTGAAAACTAAAAATAAACCAAATTCATTATTTTTGTTTTGTTCTTGTCTTTTATTATCTAACTTGTGTGTTCAGTGTCCTTCCTTTCTGATTTCCAAAATTTGATCATTTCTTGCTAGTTTCTTGTATTGTTTTTTATTAGTAGTGAACTTGTTCTTTGCAATTTTATTTTGTTTGGTGAACACTTGGTTTATTGATGTAGTTTTTATATCTTTTCTTAAAAGAGATTTGTTTATTCAAGCAAGAATTTTAAGTGTGAGGAAGAGAGAAAAAAAGCAAGCAAGCTACATTTGTTTAAAAGTCAATTTGAGTGTAAACACGAGTGAAACTAACATTGAGTGTAAACAGGTGAGAAGGGTGATGAGGTTCATTCTTGTTATTATTACAATTTCACTTGAAGCATGACAGGAATAGATATTGGTGGTGATCCTTAACTTGATGAAGTTCAAATATTATTAATTAAGGCTATGATTGTACAAATGCAAATGATGATGAGAGAAAATAATGAACAACTTTTTGACAGAACTGAACAATTGGAAAATCAAGTGAATAATAATGAAAATGATTCAAATGAACATAAAAGACGTAATTAAAAGAGAAGAATAAGGGATAATGGAAGGAGAGTAAGGGTGATAGAATTGAAGGAGTGAAACTGACCATTCCCATTTTTTATAGGAAAAGTGATTCAAAAGCATATTTGAATTGAGAGAAAAATATTGAACAATTATTTGTTTGTCATGATTATAGTGAAGAAAAAAAAGTGAAGGTGGTTGTAATAGAATTTTTTGATTATACTCTAATTTGGTGGAATCAATTCCAAAAGAGATATAATAAGGTATGAAGAACCTAAGGTGGATACTTGGGTGGAGATGAGAAGGGCTATGAGAAGGCGCTTTGTTTCTTCATATTATCAATGTGATGTGTGAGACAAGTTGGTATGTCTCACCCAGGAGAAAAGTGTTGATGAGTATTTCAAGGAGATAAAGATATGCATGATTAGACCTAGTGTGAATGAAGAAAGGGATATAACAATGACTCATTTTGTGCAGGGGTTCAATCCTGATATTAGAGATGTGGTGGAATTGCATAGTTGTGTGGAGATGAAGGAAATAATATGTCTAGTTACCAAGGTAGAACAACAACTCAAAAGAAAATGAATAAAGAAAAGGAACAACAAGGAGGAAGGTTCTTCTTCCACTGATGGGTTTCAAAAGACATATTCAAAGTCTAATGAAAACTCAAAGAAAACCAGAAGTAGTGAGAAAAAATGTTTGAAGTGTTTGGAAATAAGACATGTAGCTTCAGAATGTCCCACTAAGAAGACAATGTTCCTTAAGGAGAATGGAGACTACATAAGTGAATATTCTAATTCAGAATCATCAAGCAAAGAAGAGAGTGAGGATGGGGATGAAATTATTCTAGAGGGAGGCTTGTTTGTGTGTTAAAAGGATGCTTGGAGGAATTTTAAAGAAAGATGAGGGGAGTCAAAGAGAAAACATATTCTATTTTAGGTGTTTTATTCAAGGAAAGATATGTTCACTAATTATTGATGGAGGGAGTTGCACAAATGTAGTTAGCACCATATTAGTGACAAAAAATGAACTTGGAGACTAAACCTCATCCTAGACCTTATAAACTTCAATGATTAAATGAGGAAGGAGAGTTGGAGGTGGGACAAGCAGGTTGAGATTGTATTCTCTATTGGGAAGTACGAAGATAAGGTTTTTTGTGATGTAGTTTCTATGAAGGCTAGCCATATGTTGCTTGAGAGACCGTGACAGTTTAACAACAAAACTCAAAATGATGGTCACATCAACAAATACACATTTGTTCACCAAGATTGAAAAGTCACTCTAGTTCCTTTATCACCTGGAGAGGTTTGTGAATATCAAAATAAAATAAGAAAATAAAAAAAGAGAAAATGCTAAGACAAGTGTGAGAGAAAGAGAATAAAAAAGGGATAAAAAAGAGAGTAAAAAAAGTGGAGAAAGAAAGGAGAGAAAACAGGTTCTGAGTACTAACCCTCAACATTCAAGTAAAGGTAAATCTATTTTGCAGGAATTTTCAGATGTTTTTCCTGAGGAAGTACCAGTTGGATTTCCACCATTAAGAGGGATTGAAAACCAGATTGATTTTGTTCAAGGAGTCATGTTGTCTAATAGACCAGCATACAAAAATAGTCACAATGAGTTGCATGAAAAAGTCAAGGCTCAAATTGAAAAGAAAGTTGAAGGTTATGCAAAATATGCAAATAAGGAAGGAGACAGGTAATGATGCGAAGATCAAGGCCCAAACTCATGATCTAACATAAGCCCAAGATACAATGAAAGGCTTAAGAGGACACATAACAAGAACAAGAGCTAAGAGGACCCATGAATGCTCAGTTGAGGAAGAGGGATTGAAAACTAGATTGATTTTGTTCGAGGAGTCGTGTTGTCTAATAGGCTAGCATATAGAAGTAGTCAGTGAGTTGCATGAAAAAGTCAAAACTTAAATTGAAAAAAAAAAGTTGAAGATTATGCAAAATATGCAAAAAAGGAAGGGGACAAGTAATGATGCGAACATCAAGGCCCAAACCCATAATCTAATATAAGTCCAAGATACAATGAAAGACTTAGGAAGACCCATAACAAGAACAAGAACTAAGAGGACCCATGAATGCACAATTGGAGAAGAAGATAATGAGTCCAGTTGCTAATTTGGATTGAGAATAATAGACCTAATTATTAGACTTAGTCATTTTATGTGTTTAGTTTAAATTTTGATTACGAGGATTTATTTCATAAAAATATGTAAAATGCTCATATGTTAGAATTTGAACCTTGAACCTCAAAATTAATTATGTTTCACTTAACTACTAAGACATGTTACATGTACTTAAACTATTAGAATTTTAATTTTCTTTTATTTGCTTATAAAGACGTAAGAACGAGTTGTATTTATAATTTTGAAAATGAATGAAACAACATATGTTATTTTAGTATTTCTAAAGTGAGATAAATTCTTTGCTAAGTTCTTACTTGAATGTACGATCTTATCAATTTTTTTTTTTAATTCTTATGGCGATCAACCTGACTTATCAAAATTTCAGTTTATGGTGTCTTTGTTGTCATTATTTATTCTCGAAAGTTCTATAATTATTTTATTCCAAAATTTCAAATTAAATCATTTGAGCTATTTTTTTCTTTGTTGGAGTCAAGTCATGCTCATATTAATATGTTAAAATTACAGTTTAAAAAATAATACTCGATTATGAGATTTATAGATCAAGTTATAATTATGGGATAAAATGTGTTTTAAGGTTTTGGTGTGTTGCTGCCCCATATTCTTTATGGGTGCATAATTTCATGAACATATCAAGATCAAGCCTATAAGCACCAAAACAATGTACCATCATTTATAAACTCAACAAGACAAAATGCAATGAGTTTCTTGTACAATTCTTCGTTGGCAATGTTCTAGACCAGTAACAAACCCAAAGTTGAATCCGAACATAAAAATAGATTTTTAGTTTTGGAAGTGTCAAAAAAATCTAATTGTTTGATGAGATTTGTCCGTTGTTCAAATTGAGTGATGATGAACCAGTTTTATAAGGTCATTTCCTCTTATGATGTAAAATCTTCAATGACTTGATTTTCTGTATAAATAAATGTCTTATAACTCAATATAGAGTGTGTGAAATACTTGTACTCATGGGTGAGAAATGGAAGGAAAAAATACCTGGTTGTTTGGCAATGTTACTTTATTTTTTCTTTCAATTTTTTGGGTGTAAGAAACCAATGCCTAGATCTACCTCTGTATTTCTTGGCTGTATCCCTTGGAAACGAGTGTTCGAAGCTGAAATTGTCTCTTGTGAGGGTTTAGGTTTAGAATGAAACAATCTCAACAAAGTTGAATATTATTACCCAAGAATATTATTTCCTACAAATTTCTTCAACCATTAAACACTCTTCATTAACATGGCTAAAAAAGTCCCAAGGCATTGCTCCCATAATCAAACCAATCAATTTCTTTGGGCTCATCACATGCACTGCTTTGATGCCTGTTCCGCTTACATAAGAAGCACCAAACCCCGCAAGAGAGACACAAAATGCACACTCATCCCATAGCAAAACCCCATTAGAAAGCCACATGCACAACATGTTCAGATTTCCATACAAGACAATAATTTGATTTGACTTGAGGTATATCATGTTCAACTTTCACCACAATCTATATCAGTTGAATCAAAATCTACAAATCTGTTGTTTTGAATATGGATTTGGACTTAACAAGGTTTTGTTCCCTGCATTGTTTTAATCAGTGAACTGGCAGTTTGATTATAAGGTAGGATTTTTGCCATTTCAATTCTTATCTAATTTTGATGGGCCCTGTATAAACGAATTCTACTTCTCTAAATAAAATCTGCATGGAAAACAGAAATCACTTTTCAATTTAACAAGGACAAATTCAAAATGTTGCCCCAAAATATAAAATCGTTTTGCAAAATATCATAAAAGTTCGATGCTTAAAAAGTTCTATACAAGCTGCAATAAAGGAAGCATTAACACTTATAAATTAATGGTTTTTGCACAGTCGCTTGAATCAAATACAGACATCACCTTCACTTTATAGTGCTGTTAATGCCATATTTTATAACAGTACCAGTTATTGGATGCTTAAAAGGTGTATACAACTTTGGACAAAAAAGCTTGATATATTCAACACATTCACTTCAATATTCTTTGTTAACCTGTAACTCTATTGGTATGTTTAGGTAAGAAGAAAAAGCAAAAACAACTATATTTTGTTTTAGTTGGAGAAGAGTAGAAAGAGTAGCAGAAAATTAACTTCAACACACAAAATTTAAAATTTTTCCATCCTATTACTTCTCCCTCATTTCAAATAATAAAATGAATATCATTTCATTCGTTAACTCAGTTCCACCCATCAAAACATAGCCTATTCCTGAAAAACCTAGAAATCCCCATTAACAAATATCCTCAACTCAAATAATTTCATAAGGGCATTACAAAATTAATGGCCAATAAACCCGGTACTTTGCACAATACCATCAATTGTTATTCCTTGGAGAAACAGAGGCAGGGCTGTTAATATAGTGTCAAAGCCAAAACAAAATACATCAATTGTTAACGTAAAATCACTAAGCAAGAGGCTCAAAATTTCTCAGCCACAAGCTGCAACGAATCTAAATCTACTTGGTTACATCAGTATTCTCAAACAATTAGAAGATATGATAGAAAAGTACAAAAACCAGGTATTAATGCTGAAACGCCTTGGTAGCCCATAGAGGGAGAGGTGCACGTAGCATGACGTTAAGACCAGTAACAGGATGTTCAAAGGACAAGGTTTCTGCATGAAGGTGATGTGCATGATGAGTTGTACCTTTCCATTCGTATACACCTTCATATTTAACATCCCCTATTATAGAAATCCCTAGGTATTGACAGTGCAAGCGAATCTGATGCGTTCTTCCACTCCGAGGATACGCTCTCACCACTATCTCACTGTCATTACAATCCTCTTTCACCGCTTTTTCTTCAACCACCAAAACATTTCCCGCGTCGCCCGTATCAGAGACCTCCCTGAAGCCGCCATTTCCGTTTACCGACAACACCTCAAAGGAAGTCTCCATGGACCGGACGACCGAGCCACCCGGTAGCGTGCGTCCCACATCGGAAGCAGCGTAGACTCGCCAAGCGCCAAACTTGGACCTCCCGTGACCGGATCTGACGGTGACCTGCTCCCAATTTGGAGGAGGACCGGTGCATAGGGCAATGTATGTTTTCTTCACTTTGTGTTCGGTGAAGGCCTTGACAAGTTTCGCGGCTACCTTGTGCGACTTAGTTAAGAGCAATATGCCACTGGTGTCGCGGTCGAGTCGATTAGCGAGGTGAAGCTCGTCCGATTGGGAAGCGAGGGAGGAAAGGAGGGTCTCGCAGTAAATTCCGTTGTGCTTGTTGACTGCGATGATGTGATCGTCGTGGTAGAGAATGTCCGCGGGTGAGAGGGAATAGAGGCTTGAGTTTGAAGAAGCGGTCATGGCTCTGCTGAGCTCGATTTGCTTGGAGATTGGGGGAAGCGTAGGGGACAGTGGCACCGGATAATTCTCTGCGGCTATGGTGATTTTCCGTTCCGGCTGGTGTGAGTGTGGCCCAGACATGGCTACGGCGGAGAAGACCAAAGGTTTCGGGTGGAAGGTAAGCATGAGGGAAGGTGAGGCGAGGGACTCGAACGTTATTTTTTTGTTTTTTTTCGTGAAATTGGACTAATCGGTTATACGGGCCGACTCACGGCTCGGACCAATATGGTTTATAACTTATTTTTCATCTTTATACGTAATATTTCATTAATTTTTAAGAGATTTTATTCAATTAATTTGAATATCTATTATTTTTTAAGATATTTTATTCAATTAATTTGAATATGTATTAATTAAAACTATAATAGGATATATGTATATTTATTTTAATTGATATATATTTAAATTAATCAATTAAAAATATTTATGAAATTTTAAAAAATATTTTGTTAATATTTTAATCGATTAAACTTTAAATTAATTGATTAAAATCACTTAAAAATTTTTGTGTAATTTTTAATGGATTAAATTATATTTTTATTAGTTAAAATAATTCTAGAAGGTATTTAATCCATTAAATAATATTTTCATCAGTTAAAATCAAGTTAGTTTAATTGATTAAAAGACGAATTAACCGATTAATTAAATTAATTTGTTAGATAAATCTTTATATAAACAGATTTGGTTTAACGTTTTAAAAACACATATTTTAGAAATTCATATTTTTAGAAATCTCTATATAAACAGAGATAAATAGGGAAAAAGTTAGAGAAACACATATTTTTAGTGAGAATTTTCAAAGTTTTTTCTTTAGACATTTTTTGTATTTTTACTTGGAAAAAAACTCATTTTGCACTAAGATTTTTATATCTATATAATCGGATTTGATTGTTCTAATTTCTTCATTCTTTTAATTTTATTTTATAGTCTTAGTGTTTGAAAGATTGGGCACCAGTTTTGCAATTGGAATTTAGATCTTGGTGTAAGTTTGATTCTGCTAGAATTTGGTTGCAGGTTAGGTTCAATAACTGAAATTTGGTTCTTGATATATGTTTGGTTCTGCAACTGAACTTTCGTTGTAGGTTGGGTTCAAGAACTAAAATTTGGTTCTTGATGCATGTTAGATTTTCTTAGTAAATTAAATTATTCAATCTAATGAGACTCAATTGAAATTTTGTTGAGAACAAAATATAACTTAGTGATGATGATTTTGGTGAACCAAGTATAATTTTTTGTGTTTCTTTCACTTTCTTTAATTATGTTTTTACTTTATTCAAGATTTATTAATCTTTAAAATTATTAATTTGTATCTATAAATTATGAAAAAGATCACAAAGATCAATTAGACTTCTATTTATCTCCATCTATAGTTCTAACATTTAAATAATATTTATTAAATAATTTTTAAAAATATACAATAATTAAGATATCTCCAATAATTAAAATAAATTACTTCAAAATAAAAAATTATTTATTATAACTTTATAAATGAGTTATTTAAAATTATCAAAATTATTTATATAAATAACATTTTTTAATTTAAATATATATTTTTTTTAATTTTAAATAGTTTATATAGGAGATTTATAATAAAATATTTTTTTATTTCTAAATAATTTTTTTGATCAAGTGTCGACCCTACCAAAATATTGGATCATTTGAGATTTTTAAGATGGAGAATAATAGTGTATATGAAAAATGTCATTCAATACGCGCATTTAATATGGTTTTAATTATCATAGATCAGGAGGGGGGAGTGATTGACAAGTCTCCAGCGTCTTCTTTCATTCATTCGTATTAGGGTTTTTAGAGTTCAAGATTGTTCTACTTCCCACAAATTCACATATTAGGGTTTTCAGAATTCAGGATTGTTCTCTGTCCCTTGTATTACCGTGTTTTCAAACCGACATTTGTCGGTACCCAACTATTCTAACGAAGATCGAAATTCTTCCGAGTTTTAGCTTCGGCTGCGGTTCAACGCGGACAATTACATATGGCTTCTTCCTCAATAATCACTCCTGAAGATGTGTTGGAGTCGCTGATGAACGATGGCACAATTGATGCCCTCAGATTGAAGATCATCAACCAGCTCAAAGCCAATGTAGTTTCTACCTTTTTTTTTTTTTTTTTTTTTTTTAAATTTCGAATCCTCCTAATTCTTTTGTAAGTTCTAATAACGTCTTTACGTGTCTGTTTCTCTTCAATTTTCTCTCAACTTCAGTCTGAGCGGGTTGTGTTGTTTCTTACAGGAGGAGTTGAAGAGTACTACTATAAAGATGGCTGAGCAGAGTAAGGTTCTGAACACCCCTGGGGCTGAAAAACAAACCAAAAGAGAGCTCTTTGATGCACTTCGGCAAGAACTTGAGTAAGTGACCATGAACCTAAATGTTCTATATTCTTTAATTCTTTATTCTGATACAGGCGGCCACTGAATACTTATATTGAACATAAATCAAATCTGTGTACATAATGTAAGTCCTGTCTTGATCCAAATTAGCCAGTGTGAGTAATACTCACGCCACACATAACCACTCTTATCTTGCAGAAGACTCCTTTCACTTAGGCCCTCCCATGTTCTTGGGTTGACCTTGAAATCTCCTACTATATACAATAGAACACAACCCCAGGTTTACATACTGTCTGGTATGTGGTATAGGTACTATTACGCAACCTTTTCGAGGTATTGATATGCTGAGGGTATAAATAGCAAGTATGCTAAGGTTTGCAATACATTTTGATATATTAATAGGCTATTAGAAATTAAAAATCTCATATTATGAATAAAAATTAACTCAAGATACTATACAACATATAGATATATATCGAATCTATATTATATATATTTATTTCTTTATTATATGCATTTTTAAGGTACTTTTCAAAAAGTTATTTACACATAGTTATATCATGGATTTTTATTATTTATCCTAACACTACCGGTCGCAAGCACGATTGTTTAGTTGGCTATCAATTTTAATTTTATTCCTTGCAAGTAATGATTTTTAAAACCTGTAGCAGTGGCCCTTAATTAATACGAGAGGTTATTTCAATTTAAACTTTTTAATTTGATTCAAATCAATTTAAATATATTTGGATGTATAAAGCCACAACTAGCTTTTCCTTTTCTTCCATCTCTGGTCGGTTTCCTTCTTTTGTTCACTTTATTCTTTTTTCTCCATTATCTCCTTGTTGGTTCTTTGCACTATTTACTAGCATGTACTACTTTGCTATATTCTATGTTCATTGTTGACCGTTCTACTACTCTGCAGCTGCCTGAACCTAACCAATCTGCAAATTAGTGACAACCAGTGCTCAGAAGGGATGAATAAATTATGTTTGGTTGAAATAGAATATACAAATATTTGAAGATGTTGAATTCTGTCCCAACTTAGTTTCCAAGTATTTGTACATACAGGACCTATTCTGCTTGCATTACTTTGTACTCTAACAATTAACTACTAGAATAATTTTGAATGAAAGATAGCAAATCCTACAAATATGGTAATATTTTGTAGTTTTCAAATTTATCACTTCACTATCAAATTAGCCATGACGTAAATTTTCTCAAAGATCAGTAATTTTCACACACTATATGGCATAACATATTCCACTTATCAGGTAACTTGTTGACTTGACCATTTTTATGTTTTAATTAATCCTAGATCAACTATAAAATTTAAGCTTCTTCTACCTCAGGTTTTAGGTTGTTTATCCAGGTTCAAAGTCACAGATTGGGTTTAATTACCGAACTTTGATATTCAAATCTAAAATCTTTACATCCTCTAGGGTTACCTTCCAGAAAGTCCAATGGTTTGTAGATTTGTAGTCACCTTTTAGAATTGCAGCATGAGATCCAACCTGATCTCTATGCAGGCTTCTTACCTCTTTCTTAAGTTACATTAATGTTGCTGCCAAAGTTTGAGTGGCATGCTCAAATTTGGTTCTTAGTGTTGATCTCTAAATTGATCTAGAATAACAGTGCTTGGGAAAAATGTTAAGTGCAAATGAGATCTGAACAACCCAGGAAAGAAGGGCCTTTGTAGTTTGAACCCTTCCTGTCATTACGGAAGAATGTATATCGTTGAGGTTCAAAATTAATCTAAAGATTTTTTAGAGGACCAAACCAAAGTGATGTTTTTTTATTTATATCTTCTCGCAGGGGTTTACTCATCTCTGTTATTAACCTTGTATGCCCTGCCCCACAACGGTTTTGCATATTTGGAAAGTAGAAGCTGTATGTCAGACCATTCCATATGTTAAATACTACATAATCAGGCCTCTTCAATGCACAGCTACTTGGTACCACAAATTACAAAATAATTATGACTCACTCCTTTTGGCATACTTTAGACTAAATAGAAGCACACTGCATAAATTCTTCTATTTACCCTCTTATCTCCTGAAATAACTTTCCCCTGTGTTTTCTTATAGATGCTATATGTGGGCCTTGGAAGAATTCTTACACTGTTAGAAGTCATTATTCCCGTTAGGATTATATCTTCATGATTATCACTGTATATGTTTCTGTTCAAAACATATTGATATGCATATTTGGTTCACTGGTTGTCTGCCCTTTTTCTTACATCAATGTTTTATTTCATGCAGAGCTTCTGTTCTTGAAAAAGCCTCAAAATCAGTTTGGGATTTAATTGTAGACAATAATGGCCTGGGAAAAGAGATAAGTGAAACTGTTGAGCGAGTTTTTTGTCGATTGAGTGGCCAGGAGCCTCCATTGTTTCCACTTCCTAATGGAGAACCGCAACCTGATAAGGAGGCTAGCAGCAGAAAAGAAAAAGGCAAGGGAAAGCAGAAGGAAAATGAAAGCGCAAATTCAAATACCCCGTCAAAGAAAAGAAGCTTCAGTGAAATAAATTTGGATGGACCAGATGAAACTGCAACCAGGTCCTCTGATCCCACAGCAGTATTGGAAGGTTCTGGCAAATCACCTCTATCAATTACAAAGACTTGAGCTGCAAATTCAACAACCCTGCAGCAGTATTGTAACTGAAGTGATCACATCTGGTAAATATATTATATTGACACTTTGTAGAACTTCACTGCAGTTTAGATGAATCTTGGCACTAAGTTGTGTAGTATGCAACATTGATGAAATTATTTAATGAAACTTCAAAGTCTGTTGTTGATTGACTGATTTTTTTTTTCTTTAAACTTGTGAAGGTTGATAGATATATGGGTATACAATGTGTGTATCATGGTATATGCCATAAAGGTTGAAGCCCTCTTGTTTGGATTTAGTTTTACAACATAACTCAATTACCATAAAGCAATAAATTTTTTCAGGCCATTTCCAGCTTAAAAAATCGATTAAAATTATAAAGTCTTCTAGTAGTATTTCTTTTCCCAAGTAACTTTTAACTGTTTTCATAACTTGAATTGAGACTAAACGACTTCTTTATTATCTGCATTGTTGTGACTGTACATATTGATTACTACATTAGCTTTTCATTTATTACATTAACCTTTGCCAATGATAATGGTCTTTATTTTGGTTGCATTTTAGTTTAAGTAGACAGTCAACAGGTGGAAAATAGAATCATGGTAGGGAAGTTTTTAAAGTAAAATTTGCGGTACGCGGGTAAAATATATTTTTTAGTAAAAATTAGAGGATAAGATGTCTTTCTTCGTAAGAGTGTTTTTGTGATTGATATAAATTATAAAATTTGGAGTATATATTCTAATATAAATCAGAACACTACCCTTCAGAGTTACCTGGCTTCATTTACAATTGAATTCTTTTAAGAATTTATGAAAGTAAGGTAGATATAAATTGAAAAGCGTCTGATCAATTACCTTATCCAGAAAACATTCTTTTGTGACTCAATATACTATTTAATATTGAAAATTAAATATCCGATAACAGTCTTGTTTCCTTTGCTCAACTGTAGGCACAGATGCAAATACTATGGATTACTGATTCTTTACAAGTGAATGAACGAAGGTGAGTGACTTCAATTTCAATCTACATAGTTGGAATGAAAGAGTTATATTTTCTAACTACATCTAAATTAAAATAATAAGATCAATTAAGAATCAGAAATTTGGTAAAACCTTTGTTTTAACATGTAAAGTTTAACACAATACCATTTTAGTGGTTTTCTTAAAAAATACAATTGTAAATCTAAAATATTGCTTCTTTTTGTATTCTAAATATAAACTTATATATATATATATATATATATATATATATATATATATATATATATATATATATATATAAAGAAATTAGTTTATTCTAAGAGTAACAATAAAAGATTTATTCTTTATTTTTTGTCATTCAATTTTTTTAGTATAATGTTTAATGAATTATTATTCTAAATTATTAGATTATAAAAAAATTAAAAATAAAGATAAAGAAAAATACATTTGAGTACATATTATTGAAATTTTTTATTTGAAAATTTTGTACTTTACATCTTAATCTTCTTAAGAACGTACAAAATGATGTTTTATTTTTTTAGTTTTTAATATTATAAAGTGTTAACTGTGCTACTATTATAAAATTAGTGTTCTTTTAATATTATTAATACTAATTCAATTATGGTACACACTGCCATCCAAAGGGGGATTTTTTTTTAATGTTTATATTCTAATACCCTCCTCTTTTTTTTTTTTTTTTTTCTGATGACATTATTTCATTTCTTTGTATTTAATTGATAAAATTATAATCATGCGTATATAGATTATTATAACCGACGACTTCAAACATGATAGTTTTTATCAGTCTTCCAATTTTTCTTAAAAGAACAGTAAAATGTCATTTTATTATAATTATTTGACTAGAATATAAAAATATTATTATTTTGATGTATCATCATGTTATTTTTACAAACTTTGTTCCATTTCTTTTAGACTGTGTATTTGCATTTTTTTGTTTCCTATATCATTTTTTTTTATATATTGCTAACCAACCATCATTTGGAAATAATGTTCTAACAAAGCCTTCAGAAGTATTAAGTGCTGTCTAATTTTTTTTATTTTATTTTTGTTATGAACATCTTTTACATAACATAACTAGGCATATAACTATGTAATAGAAAGATTTATTTTGTGGTTTCATTTATTTTATATTATTTTTTAATTGAGTTAATTTTAATACTTATTAATATGATATAACATAATTTTTAAGGTCATTGTCATTTTTAATTAAAAAATGGTTATCTTAATTGCGTGTAAGTTATAGTCTTTCTGAGTCCATGTTTGTTTCCCAATTTCATATTTAAAGATTAATTCTTTAATTCTATTTTAATATAAAATTACATTTTTAAGTGAAAAAACTTAGTTAACGAATTGTTAATAAGCACATGATACTATTTCATTAATAATGTAAAGAAGACCATGTCAAATATTTTAATGATATAAACGTAACATTAAATATAATACATAATGGATATGAGATTCTCATGATGAGAGAATTAACTGGCATAGCTGCTGTGCCAATGTCAATGCTTTCATATTTCAAGCAACTAAATAATTATGATTATAAGAACTCTTGATTTATATGTGAATCAAAATAAGCAGAATTTAAACCAGGAAAAAGTCTTTGACTTAAAATTATTGCATTGGTCAAGAACTTGGGATTAAAGTAAAAATTGTTTTTACATTGTCAAACAGTAAAGATGACGAAAGGAAAAAAAAATCAAAACATTTCATAGAAAGTTAATTAAGAAATTGTACAGAATATAACGATTAAATTTATTTTTTTAAATATTTACTGTTTTGATATTAAAGTTTATGTTGCACTGTAACAAAGTTATATATATATATAAAAGTACAAGAAAAACCTTAATTTCTAGAATTCCTGACCAATTTCCCCTAAAAACAGCTCGGATTGCCGAAATATTTTGCCATTGAATTTGAAATTTGTGCACGAAAATTAGTTAATATTTCCCACACCAGTTTTTGCCACCCATTGTAACTCTACCATTTCCTTTTTTTATTCTTTTTTTTAGATGTTAACCTATCGTTAAAATTACTCAGAAATTATGTTGTAAGAATAGAATGTTTATGAAAAAAATATTATTCGGACATTCTATTATGATTTATAATAAGATAGTATTTATTTACTTTTAAGTAATGGCTCCATGAGTTAATGAAAATTGTGAAGAAATATGAGAATATATATAAGAAACTATTGCATTAAGCTATATTGACCAGAGTATTTGGTTTATTAGAAAAAGGACCTTGAAATTGCCGATCCTAAGCATCTGGATTCGAGAGTTGGCAGCTTTTAATTTCTGAATGACAAGATGGGGATTGAGTTAAGGGATACCGTGTTTGTAAAACTCCCTCATGTTCACATTAATCTGCAAGAAAAATCTATAAATTAAACAGCCAATCTTCAAGTCCATGCGAAAAATATTTTTTTAATATATAAATTAATGAATGACAAGAGATAACAACTTCAAGAAAATTCCTGCAAAGTAAACTCTTCCTCAATATTAGTTTTCATTTTAACAAGTAATTAACATTTTGCCATCAATCTCGAAACAAACGAAGAATGAAATATTCAAACAATATTCAAATAGCCTTTCAGGGAAGCTAAATTAGTTAACATAAACAGCGGTGCACTTTCTTTTGCTCTCATCAATTTATCATCTCGTACTCCCTTTTTTTTTTATCCTCAGATTCTTGAACTTTCCTGTAAATCAGTTTAATGTTTATTGAAATTAACTTCCTTGAAAATCTCCTCTATTATTGCTGGTCACTTCTGAAATGGATTGCAATATAACGATCTCTCTGATCACTCACCACCTTGAAGTTTCTATCTCAATCTACTTCAACTTCACTATTGGTTCCATCCTCAACAAAGTGCAATATTATCATCGATGCTTCAAGCTCTAAACATATTCATATTCAAATGTTATTTCATAATACTAATGCAGCCATTCCCTACTTCCACTAAAATGATAAGTAAATTATTGAATAATAAGTTCAACATCAATATACTACTTCTAATCCCTTATATAAGAACCAAATAAATAGGTAATTTATCATGAATAATTAAAATAGTTAAGTTAATTATTTTTAATTAATAATATCATACGAATTTTATATCAAAAGTATCTAAAAATTAGATTATTTAAGTGGTAAATATATTTAATAGCATCGTTTGTAATTGGAGGGATATTGTTTTGCTAATAAATATGTTTTATATTGTTAGTAAGTCCATGAATGAGTCTGCTTAAGAAAGGAGTTAGCATTTCTTAATACACTAGGATCGTAAAATAAATTGGTCTTGCTGCCAATATCCAAAATATACTAATAAAGAAATAAATAAACGAAAGAAAAAATATTGTCGGAGTCGCTTTAAAATTTACATAGGAGTGCATATTGTTACACTTTTCAATAAAAAAAGAATCACTTTTTTTAATGGGTGTCTTAGGAGTATTGGTTCGTATCTCCAAGAAAATGAATATTATTTTTCTTTATACATATTTCTTATAGCTACAAAAAAAAATCACTTAAATAACATACCAAAAAGTTGTAATCAACTATATAAATACACCTTCACTTATTTTAGGATTATGGGATCATTAGTGGTCCCTCTATTGATAATTGATAAATATAATAATATAATATTTTTAAAAAGATATCTAATGTGAAACAAAGATAACCTAAATCAAAGGACCACCTTACATATAAACCATCTATTTAATAAATTGATTTTTTATATTTATTAATTTTAGAGTCGGGCAGACATTCGATATTGCATAAGTTGGGCAAGCTTTTATACGTGGAAAGTAGATAGTGATGATCCTAATAATTAATTAATAGGTTTAATTTCTAACACTTCTATTCCTTAAATACATATAATTAAATGAAGAAATGAATGTGTATTTTTGATATTATCCCTTCCTCTTGTCATGGATAGATAGGGAAATAAATCATAAATATAATTGAGAATATGTATCATATGTCCAAATATACAATCATGTTTTGTCGAATAGTAATCACTAATTATTTAGTGAATGTATGAGATTTTGAGCAAATTACAAAAAACATGACGCAACGTACTTCCAAACTTTTTTGCTGTTATATCTATCCACTCTTTGAAGTGACATTAGATTTTGTACATGAAAAAGATGTCACGTGCGTTTTGTTTTACAAATATCAAGAAAAACGTATGTAACGAAGGTGGGATCCACGTATGAATTTTTTATTTATTTAGAAACCATGATATATAGTATTTGTTAAACTAAGCAGATCATAAAATGGAATGACACACCAAACACGTGGATGGCTTTTTGGAGTTTTATCAGCAGAAAATTGACTAACACAATCTCACACGTAGATTCTTACCATTATTATATAATCTATGCGCTCTGAACTCTGCATATATGTGATTCTGCTTTTATTTTCTAATAATTAATGCATATGCAGGTTCATGCATCACCATATTCAAACCCTCTTAACTGCTGTGACCTCTCAATCTCATGGTGGGTCTCCACTCTCCACTCTGAAAATGCAATTGGGTAGTTTTCGTGGTATTGCGTGTTCACAATTCAAACATCACACCGTAGAAATCTTAGTCTCCAATCATTACTTGCTGCACATTGCAAATCATTTCACACTTCCTTCATCACTATAATCCAAAACTACAATTTTTTACATCACCATGAAATCAACTTCACACACTCGTCATGTCACCAAACTCTGATCATCAACATCAACTCAATAAATTCAAATAGTATATACTTTCGTACTCCATCCATGTGATGGATAATAATATGGTGCGATCAACTTTGGTGTCGCTTTCAGGTTCAATGACGGCACGCTGAAAGGTTTAGGATATGATTGTTATCGAGATGAATAAAGAAATTGGAATATTTGGATACGCGTGAGGAGGGAGAAAGATTTGGCAGGTCTTGTTACGTCACAAAATCTGGAAGCATCTCATTCATTAGCCGTCGTGAGACTGGGAGTCATGTGACCACTTTGTGTCATTCTGGTTGGGAGCGTGGAAGGAAATGCATACACAGCAATAGTAGCAGTGCTGCTGCTGCGTCTTTTTTGAATCAATTCATGTAATCATTATTAACCTCCTCATATGATTTCATTTGGTTGTTGAATTTGTTTGACTTTTCTACAATTATCTTCCCTAACATGTTAATCTGCTTCTAAGAGCTCGTGATGGATGATTACAATTCTTCACTCACGCCCTTTTTCCTATTCCTTGTCTTCCTCCTTCTATTTATGTAAGTAAAAATTAAACAAGATTAAGCTTCTTTTTTTCTTTTTCTTTCTTTCCATGTTTGGATAGATGAAAAAGTAATATCACACATTTCACTACAAAAAATTACAAAATAAAAACAAAATTTACACCAATGCCAAAAAAGATGGATACATCTTTTATTATATAACTAAATGCTATATTATGTTTAAGGATATATTTTTGAAAAATTATAATTAATATACTTTTTATTCTTTAATTATTATAATAATAATAAATAATTAAAAATGTATATTAAAAAATATTTTAAATTATTAAATAAAATATTTATAATAAATACATAAATTTAATTTTTTTTACCTTTTTGTCCTTAATTCAAATAAACCTATTATTTATTCTCTCTTTTTTTCCCCTAAAATCCACCCAAATTCAAACACAAGCTAAATATTTCTTTATATTATATATATAATTAGTAAATAAGGGAAATAATATAAATAAAAAATAATATACATCATCTACTAGTAAGAAAGAGTATGGTTGAAATTTGCTATGTTCTGATTTTTATCTTATGCTTTGTATTAATTTTCTTCTTATTATTAGTAAATAAATAAATAATATAACATCTATTATTTATTTTCTAGGCTTTATTTTTAGATAAGAAAAATATTAACTTTAGAGTGGTAATTAAAAAAATAATAATTATCTATGTATAAGTATATACTTTAGATTTGTTTTTCTTGTTCATATAAAGTTTTTTATAGATCAAATAGAAATATACGTATATATATGACACAGTGTATGATGTGAGAGAAATATATAAAAGTAATTTTAATCGTAACTTTTAATTCAAATTATATAATTTAAAATTATATTTCTTGTATTTTCGTCAATCACGGTAAGGTTTAAAAGAGTAGAGTGTTTGAAATTTATATTTATGTTATGTTTGGATTAAATGATTAAAAGTGTGAAAAAAAAAGAGTGAGATTGTTTGAATTAAAAGAAAAGAAAGTGAAAATAAAAAAATAAAAAAAGAAAAATGTACTTGTTATTAATAAATTTATTTTATTATTTTAATATTTTTATTTTTATTATTTATTAATATAATAATAAATAACGTAAATTTCACATCATGAATGCCTGAAAAATTTCTTCACACCTCGTGTTTCTCTAGTTGGTAGGAAGAAAATGAGTTACTAAAAAGTTAGATTTATTTATTTCATTATAAGAAAAAATATTTATAAAAACTAAATTAATGGTCAATAAATTTAAAGAATTAGGCAGTAAATAATTATAAACTAAATTAGAATCTAAATTCAAAGTCATATTGACTTTATTAGTACCTAAATTTTGGAGACTGATTTAATAACTAATTTAAAAAGCTTGTGATAATAAATAGAGTATAATTTGAAAAGTAACAATCTCTCGAATATCATAGCCATGCTATTTTAATTTATCATTAGATATTGATTAATGGCATTTTTGGAGACTAAAAGGAAATAATTGTGGTAGATGTGACCTAATTGCAATCAGGAGATTAAAAATAAAAGGTTCAAGATACAGAATGAGCTATAATTGACACAATTGAAAAATGGATAAATTAAAATTATAAAATTAAATTGTTATACTGGAAAATTAAAAGTAAGTTTAATCGTAAGTTTGAGTTTGAGCTTTGAACAAATTTAGGTTTGATTAATTTAACTTATTTATAATTTATTTTATTGACTTTTTTTAAAACACTTTTTATTCATAGATTTATATACTTGTAAGACATACTTTCTTTCAATATTATTTTTCCTCAGTTTTTACTCACATAAAAAAAATCTATAAATAAAAAATATAAACATTTTAATAAAAAATTTCATTGGAAAAAGTGTACAAAATTATTTTAATATTAATAGTGGGCCCTATTTAACTTGAATCTTTTATTATTACTACACACATATAATTATTTAAATTTAATTAATAATCTCAAATTTAAATCTTGAACATACAATTTTATTAAATATTTGAAATAATTTGTCATGCATAATTCTGAGTAAAACTTCAACTTTGATTCAAAATACATAAACATGAAATCAGCCTATTTTAGTAATTGAAAAGAAGGAAACTTCTACGTAAGTTAAATTACTCCACTCACTTCTTTTTTTCTTCAAAAAAGCTATGATTAGTCCACTTTGTTCAGACTTTAAAGATAAACTCAAAATAAAATACATGAAAACTATCGCGATCAGAGATAATATATAACCACGAGTAACATAACACAAATCATGAACAAGCCTTCCACAAAACTCAGATTCCTCTGCAGCTTGAGCTTGCTGCATTCATATCTGAAACTGCTTCTATGGCGCACAGCACTGGATCCAATGACAGTGTTTGCCAAGGAGGATTCACCCACCACCAAGACATTGCCATGGCTTCTTCATATAAATATAACTCTTCAGAGAATCAGTTTTTGTATTTCTCATACCTTCAGGATGACCACCACAACGAATATTGTGATGATGATGCACAAACTGCGTGTAAAAGGGTATGCATTTCTTGTCATGCATGCAAATTATGGTATCAGAATATTCAATTTCTTCTATAGAGTCACTTACATTATTACATTGCATTGCATTTTCCTCTCGCTTTTTTGTTGTGCTGAGATTGATGTTGATGATTATGCATTTGTGTTTTTCATCTTTTGTGCACAGGCACTGAAAGAATTTTCGCAGCTTCCACCACCCCTTGGTTTAAAATTCACTATGACTCCTGAAATGCTGCAACCAAGTGAAGTTGCAGGCAACAAGATTGAGAAACTGAAGGCTGTGCAGTTTCCAATGGATATGCTGAGAATCGGGTCCTTTAAGGTACGTAATTATATAATGATAACCGTAGGTCAAAGGTAGAACGTTGAATGCAGATAGAAAATTGTTTTCTACAAATACTTTTGACCTTATTCTTCATCACTTTTCATTTTGGCTTCTATGGCTAAGTTAGAGCCTCCAATTGTATTCTAGAAACAGTCAATTTTTTTATGTTCTGCAACTGGCAAAAAAGAATATTCATATAAAGTTCAGTATCATCATTGTTGTTGAACAAATTATTGAGTAGAATTGAATGAGGTGCAGATTGAGGCTAAATATCCTTATGAATTGGTGGCTAAGTGTTATTATGCAAGACAAAAACTAATGTGGGAGATATTACACGATGGTCTGAAGTACAAAATTGAAATACAGTATCAGAATATATCAGCCATTCGTGCTGTTATACAGGAAAACTCACCGGGAATTCTCGAAATTGAGGTATTTTTTTCTTTATTGTATTTATTATAAAGGATAGATATGTTTTCATTGATGTAATTTTTGTGAAATTTCATTTTAATATCTGTATTTTAAAGTTGATTAATTAGTCCTCAAATTTTTGAAAATATGAATTTAATTTTTTTTTATCAAATTTGTGAAAATTAAAAATCGTCATTAAATATTAAATTTATATAAAATTTTAAATATATTTTCAAAAATTAGAAAATTAAACTAATCAATTTAAAAATATAAAAACTTTTAAAAAAATACAAGATTTTTGAAAAGTTGAAGATTTGAACAAATAAAAATGTCAAAGTAAAATATAAGATTATTAGTTTAGAAAAAATTATAGATTGGAGTCTTATATACATAAATTGATTTAAAATGTGGGTTGATAAATTTGTTAGTTCTATTGAGGAAAAAAACAAAATATTTCTAAAATTTTGAATTCGTATCAGCATAATAGTTAGGAATAAATATTAGTTGAAATAATGGGTTTCATTTTTAAATGTATATGAATTAATATGATAATTATTCATTTTTAGTTATTATAAGATGAATAATAAAATAGAAAGCTAGGAAAGTTATAGAAGTGGTAAGTGGGCGAAGATAAATAAGAAATGCAATTGCAATGTCACGATGCAACTTTAGCTCTTCATTTCTTATACATAAATTAAATAATTAAGTTGATAATTTGAAAAAGTATGGACATTAAAATAATCATAAAGCAAGCTCAATGGATAATGAATCCAAAGTCATTGCAAACTGTCAACATTTCATTCGTCCTTCCATTATTTTATTTGAAATTATGTAAAATTTAAAAGAGTAGAATATTTATAATTATAAGAAAAATTAATTATTTGTTAAGAGGAATTTCAAAATTATAACTAAAACATAAATTTAAATAATAATTTTTAAAAGAAAATAAAATTATTTTATTTCAAGAGTAATTATTTTTTTAGTTGTTTAAAAACCCCAGTTGAAGAAGATTAAGATACTCCAAGATAATATATTGTAATTAAATAAACAGGGATAATTACTATTAATTTGGTTCCTTATTTTTGTATTCATTTAGTGTTAATACATATAATTGTTGAAGGAAATCTAATAAATAGCATTATAAAAAAAATTAAACTTAATAATATAAAATTGAACCTAAATTGTTAAGTGATTAAAAAAGGTTATTTAAGAGAATGATGAAGTCTTGTGTCCATGTACAGTTAGAGAAAGTACCATCATTCTTTCAGGAGATTGAACCAAAGCCCAAAAAACATACTATGTGGACTACATCTCATGACTTCACCCATGCCCAAGCTTCACAATACCGGTATATTATTAAACTTTCTACATTTTATATTTTTTTATTCTATGTTGAATTACAAATCATATCTTTTGGTTCATGTGTTTAAAGTTAAAAAATAATCTATGTTGCTGACAAACATTCCTGTTCAGGAGACACTATCTGCAATTTCCTCCTGGAGTTCTTGACCAACACTACATGAAGCTATTGCAAAGCGATAAGAGATTGCTAGAGTTAAGCCGAAGAACTTTTCCTAGTTCGCATTCTGCTTATTTTAATTGGCATTTAGGCGAAGGAACCACTCAATTTTCTGTTGGTCATGATCTACATGACATTGTCTACCCCTACTCCCTCACGCTCTCTCCATAATTCATATCTTTAAAAGAATGTTTTTCATCTTTTTTAACTTTATCTTATGATGCAACAACTCAAAGAATACTAGAAAAGATCATGAGTAATAAATCATATACCGATAAAAGAAAATAAAATAAAAATCGCATGGGGTTGGCCGAACGCTGTACTTCTAAAAAGTAGTAACTATGAATTGATGATAGTTACTTACGATAGGTGGTGTCAAATCCTCTCCACTTCCAAGGTAAATAGATATCTCCATTTCAGTAAATCACCACCATACAAGTGCTCACTATCTTACTATACATAAAACAACTACTAAAAATACGATTACTCTTGTATTAAAGTTTTGAGAGTGTGCTCTGCTTAAGTTTTCAAAATCCTTATGAACTTTTGAATAAGGCCCTCAGCCCTTGTATTGACTCTGCAACTGATTTGAGTTCTTTTAGTAATAACAATGGGAAAATAAAATGATACGCATGAGGCAGACAAACCACCAGTCCTCACAGGTATATTATATTGTATCAAAAGAACAAGGAATGTATTACTGACACCCTTTCTCCATATCCCTATCCCTTCAGTATGTTTACACGTGTGGTGTGTATGTATGTATTGGTATGCTGACTCTCTAACTCTAGCTTCGTTTTTTGTAATATATATATATACACACACATACATAAGTAAATAGAAAGACACATACATTCAGTCATTAAGTAGCACACTCTTCAACCCTACCCTGTGTGTCTCCAAAAAAACGAATCTTAATTTGGAAAGTAATTTTGTGTTATTGTCAATATTGGAATATTCTCCGTTAAGTATGAACACTCCCTGATCACGCCTACCATCCCCTCAAATATAAAATATACATGTTATTACATTGGAATGTCTGAAAAAAGCAAATGATCTTTAACCTTGAGCCCAAAAGATGAATAGAAACACCAAAAAACAATTGGTACTACATTAATATAGTACAAAATTCAGCTGGTTCCCAGCTCAACAAAGAATCAAGATTCATCTCAAGATCCTACAAGGCATTAGTGACTTACTTTATATTCTGAGATTTCTCATCACCAAAAGCCAAATTAAAGATCTGCATGTAGTCATCAACAAAATGAACATCAAGACCTTCTTTCACATTAGGAGCTAGCTCATCAAAATCTCTCCTGTTAGCCGAAGGGAATATAATAGTCTTAACTTCACTCCTTCTTGCGGCTATTGTTTTCTCTTTAACCTGCAATTTTCACAGCATTGCACGACTGAGTTCAAACACAGAATGCACAGAAAAGAATTCACAGCACAAAAAACATTGAAGGGTAGCTACTGATGAATAATCTGTTGGCTGGGCAACCATTAATAGAGGACTTAATTTTTTTTTGGTTCTTAATTTAATTTAGTTGGTGAATAGATACTGAAAGCAGGGGGCAACTCGTCGAGGACATACAACTCTTTATTAGTTGAAATATATGTAACAACCTTCAAAATAAAAAATTCCATAACTTGACAAACAATAGAATCTAAAGATTCCCAAAAGTTTCTGCATCCACAAGTCATGAACAATAATATTGTAATAGAATGTCTTTCTCTACATACCCCACCAATGGGAAGAATCTTCCCTGTAAGTGTCACTTCCCCAGTCATTGCTAAATCCTTCTTTACAGGCTTCTTCATGGCGAGGGACAACAGTGAAGTGGTCATTGTGCAACCAGCACTTGGTCCGTCCTTTGGTGTAGCCCCTGCAGGGACATGAAGGTGCAGTTTTGTATTTGCAAAGAAAGGATTTTCTGGTTCTCTTTCCAGTAGTATTGCTCTGGCAATTGTGTGAGCTATCTGAGCACTTTCTTTCATCACGTCTCCTAATTGACCAGTGAGGTGCAGTGTTCCTTTTCCCTCCCCTTCTTCAACAAGGGTGGTCTCTATATACAGTGTGGAACCACCCATGGCAGTCCAGGCAAGGCCCATCACAACACCAACAGGTGTCTGATCATAGATGCGCTCAGCATGGAAGACAGGCTTGCCTACAAAGTCGGGTAAATTTGATTTATCAACCAAGACCTTTTCAATAGTTTTCTTTTCAATTTCCTTATCTTCCTCACTTTCTTTTACAACCTGCCAAAATAAATACATTTATATAAAAATAATTAGAGATCCATATACATACATACATATATACAAGTACTCTGAGAGAGAAGGATCAAGTTATTCAAACTTACTCTTCATCTTCTTCCTTTTAAGCTAAGGATTAAAATTAAGTTGATTATTATAATCATTAAATAAGAGAAAATAAAAGGTGTGGAGAAGAATAATTTTCTTAGAGTAACTTAATCCCTTCTCATATAAATATATATATCAAAAAGTCAATCAGTGACTATTGAAAAACAAATATTATCCGGTTTTTCATAGGAAATAAATCAAACTACTAAGTTTGTGCACAAGGTTTTTGACCATTTAAAAACTTTGGTAACAAACCACAAGGTTGTACAGTGTAAAACACAAAAAGGCATGCACATAGAACTTATAAATCAAATAAAATATCATTTCTTATAGATGCGAGAATTTGATTGCACTTCCAAAGAGTTAAACTACCTCAAGACATTGAGATTGATCGGATGATAGATCTGTTCGCACTTTGTCAACTTCATCACAAGTTTCACCCACTTTTTCTGGATCACTACCCTCTACCAAGTCAGTGTTCTCTTTTTGAACTGTATTTTGACCCAATTCATCAGAGTCAACTTTGTCAGTGATTGGTTCCATACTCTGAGCAGTGCAAACGGTGGCATCAATCATTTCCCCTTGCCTCACAAGTTGTAATGCTATCTGTCACACCACAAACAGAACATTTTTTGTCAAAGGTAACTGAAGCATTTACTTTAGATTCAAAATCAGATATAGTGATGAACTTTTTCAGTAAAAAATTCAAAACAAATCATGATCGACTGTCATTTCAACCATGCACACCATATAGCCTTTTCACTGTGTCAGTAACTAAGTTTTTACTGCAAAAAGACAAAATTAAATAGACCTTTCGGTAAATTTTCTCTATGTGCTTTTGAAGGTTTCTGACCCCAGCTTCTCGGCAGTAATTTTCTATGAGGGAGAGAAGAGCAGCATCAGTCACTTCCACCTGAAGCAAGGGAGTTTTTTAAAGTCAATATTTTCAGCACAAAAGGCAACAAACGCTGGCATCGTTATGCTCGACTTTCAATATCCCATTCTCTGCAGGAGAAGGGACAGCAAAACAGATAGCAAACATAAATACCTGTTCAGGCTTTATTCCACAAGCTTCTCGAGTGGTCTTCTCCAGATAATCTCTAGCAATGTGAATTTTCTCATCAGTAATATACCCAGCAATAGCAACAACCTCCATTCTATCCAACAAAGGATTAGGTATCATTTCCACAACATTTGCAGTGCAAACAAAAAGAACCTGCAGTGAGATTTCCAACACATAACTGCATAAGTAATTATGGTAAAATCAAGCATATTTGCCTTCAGGGAATGGAATGAAACTATACATTGAAGAATTATTTGCCCATCCTAAGAACTAACTACAGCAATGAACACATGATGAATAAGCCATGCAAAACGCTGATTATACTACAACCTCACTATTAAGGATTCAGATTGTCAAATAAAATACCTTTGATAGATCAATGGGAACATCAAGATAGTGGTCCAGAAAATTAGCATTCTGCTCTGGATCCAGAAGCTCTAACAAAGCACTTGCTGGATCACCAGCATGTCCTCTTCCCAACTAACAATTGAATAAAACATATTAATACTTAGATTAGTATTGTTATTACAGATTTACAAGATAAAAATCATAGTAAATTTAATGAAACAGGATTGCATGCAGTAAATTAATCAGCTAAAAAAAATAACATTCAGAGATGTATTTACTTTGTCAATCTCATCAATCAAAACAAGGGGGTTGGCTGTGCCAACGTTCTTGAGGCATTGTACCATCTTCCCTGGCATAGCCCCAATATAGGTTCGCCGATGACCCTATAAAATAAAATATTGAGGATTCAGAAGATTACAACATATGTTGCTATTGAACTGGTTTATATAATTCAATTGTAACAAGGAAACAGAGACTTGAGCTACCTTTATTTCAGCCACATCAGCTAATCCTCCCACGGAGAATCGGAAGAACTTACGGTTCAAGGCACGTGCAATTGATCGACCAATACTTGTTTTGCCCACTCCAGGTGGACCAGAAAGACAGATAATTTTCCCTGCATATATCAGAAAGATCAGGAACCATGTTATTACACTTTTTGAGCAAGCAAAAATTTAAGCGCCAAAGGCTTAACTTTAAAGAAATGAATTAGCATACTACATTCAACATCTAAAAACCATTTCAACATGAACCAATACCAAATACATAAAACGGGCAACTATACCAATATCAAAGCCAGACCCAGTCAACGAAGTTAGAAACATTTTTCATTATTACTCAAATTTTAAAGAAAATCTATATTAATTAAAATAAATAATATCATACTACATAGCAAGGTTGCCCTGCTACAAAATACTGTATACATAATTATTGTCAAGATATAACATACACAACATTTAATACTCTCTCTGTTTTTCAATATCTGTCATTTAAAGTTTGACTACGCAACTAAGAAAGTTATTATCATTATTTTCAATAAATTTATTATTTTTTTCCAAGAATACCCTTATCATTTTAATCTTCTCCCTCCATCTAAAATCACTTATAATAACTTGTTATATTTTCTCTTTGCAATAAATATAGTTTAAAAAATAAGAGTATAATTGGTAAAAAGATAATTACTGTAATCTTAAACTTTACAAATAACAGATAAATATAAACTACTTTTTTCTAAAAACTACTAATTAAAGAGGAAGAGAGGGAGTACTACTTAATTAAAGTATCTCACCTATCTGAATTCTGAAAAAATGATAGAAATAATGTATTTGGGTTAAATTATAAATTATAAAAATTATATATATTGGCCACATGAAAAAAAAAATCCCTACATTTTGGTCTCTACATTAATAAACGTTTACAAAATGGTCCTTGTTTGTATCAATATTACAATGTTAAATTTCATCTGTATACTTGATGTTTTTAGCTCCCATGAGAAAAAAAAAAGTGCACTCATTTTAACGATAAAATTAATAAAACTCAATACTTTGCTATTCACACCTGACACATTTTTTTAATTTCATCTATACCACATTAATAATAACTCAACAAGGCATCATAACCTCAGCAAATTGCAAAGACCAATCCGCAAAGATTTTTTTCATATAAGGACCAAAATGTAGAGCATTCTATGTAGGGCCTAAAACAAAAAGTTGCAAGGACCAATTTTTCAAATTTAACCTATTAATTTGTAGTAGTGAATAGCCAGATCAATATAACAATGTAACTCACCACATAGTATTTGGCATAAAATGAAAAACCAGATCCTCAGGATACATCATACAGGTGGACCATGATTACCTTGTGAAGTGCCTCTTAATTTCCCAACAGCTATGAATTCCAGTATCCTTTCCTTCACATCAGTTAATCCATAATGGTCTTCATCAAGAATATTTTGCGCCCGAGTAACATCAAAGTTCTCATCACTGAATTGAGAAATTAACTGATCAAAGTTCATGAAATTTGAAATAGTGTGTAGTTAACATAAAAATGACAGTTTTCATAAAATAAAAACCCTAGTTCATCCAAAAGCCTCTGAACACTATGCTTAATTGCTTATGCATTTATTTATCACCTAAAGGCCTTTTCAAACTCCTGTTTGGCAGCTATCCTAAATTGAAGTTATCGAACACATCTATCTGGCATGAATTGTAACAAGTGGAGTCCATATGAAGTAAGCAAGGAAATCTCAAATAAATTTAAATTACTCTAGCAATAACAGTAAGAATGAAATTCCATGCATGGATACCTGTATTCACCCCAAGGCAGTGCAGTCAACCAGTCCAAGTAGTTACGGGTAACACTGAATTCACTAGAACTAGCCTCCAACAGCTGCAGCTTTGCAAGTTCTTCATCTATAACTTGTAAAATATGAGGTGGGCATTTTTCTCTCTTCGGCTCAATCCTTTCCCTGAACTTACCTGAAATTAAAAACCAAACAAGTGTTATTGTTGAAAGGATTAATTACAAAGCAGGTCCCAAAGGATGGTGTCACTCTAATATAATGAATTTTGTGTGTTGTGTACAGACATAAGTCTACTTATTTATAATGAAGAAGAGATACAGTAATAAGGAATAAAACCAATATCCAATAATGAAAAATATGTGGTGAGATATTTCTCCAACAAATCATGTCATATCTCCTTATTTAATGAAATCAAATCAAATCAATCTTCAACAGTTATGATTAAAAGTTAAGGTATAGCCCAATAAACATATTCCATGAACAAACAACTAGAAGCTATGTAACTCAAATTCAACCTAAGGGAAAAAAACATCAACCAGAATTCAAAAGAAACGTGCAACATAAAGAATATTCCTATACCCACTATAGTGCTGTACAAAAAAATTGAAGGATCCTGCACACAAATATAAAAAGGACATGATTAAAAAATAAATTAAAGTTATGTGAACCTTCTTTACTAATTTTGCTAGTCAGACTTCAATCACATAGTGCAAGTCCTACAAGCTAAATGATCTTGCATAAATATATATGCATGCAGAAGCAATCCTATGATCATGACACAGGTTATAAAAGAAGACAATCTTGCACTAAAACTAGACATTATAGATCAGAACCAACCAGTAAGAGCTGTTTTGTCATCAGTCTCCAGTCCCAACTCCTGCAAATAGGAAAATTAAAAGAAAATAAAATTAAGACCAATAAAATTAGTAGAGCATTCAGCAAAACATATCATTGGCTTGGTGTAAACAACTTAATTGAACATTTCAGAAGCTCCACTGACATGGAATTAGGATTTAGACATTATCAACGGAAGAAAGATATCATGCATAAGAGACAAGTTAGCTAACTAGTTGAGGCGATGCATGGGAAGAAATAATTCAAAGAGTGTCTCACATGCAGGTTCACATAAAGAATTGAACAACTGACTTGTACCTTCTTTATGGCTTTAAGCTGCTCATTTAGCAAGTAACGACGCTGCTCACCACTTATCTTTTCTTCAATTGCTTTTGCAATTGATTCCTGACAAGAATCAAAACAAGCCTTAATATATCATGAAATGTTCGGAGCAACACATACAAGAAAGCTAAAGACATTATTACCTGAATCTTGCTGATTTCCATCTCTTTCTTTACCAACTCCAGGGTAAGTTTTAATCGTTTATACACCTGTTCAGCAACATAATAAATAAACCTCAAAATTAGGAATTTTCAGTCTTCCATATGTTAACCCACTTTCTATGTTAATTTGATACTAATGGAGACCATTGAATTTCCAAATAAATTTTACCAAAGAAATTAAAACTTATTTCGACACAAAACTGGAAAAATAGTCTCACTACATCAAATTGGAGTTTCTCAGTGTCAGTGCCAAAGGTAAGGTGCTCACATCTAGCTCTTCAAGAACTTGCTGACATTGCAATTTATTTGCCCCAGATATTGCAGCACCAAAATCTGCAAGCCTTGGATAAGTGAAATCACCTATATGCTGTACAATTTAAGAAAAAGGAAGTCAATATAATAAAATTATAAAAGTAAAGCATCGAACCGTAATCCAATATTACATGTAACAACCATAATATGAGTACTTGGGTAGCAGTTGTTTTGAGAAACATTTATGTGTGTGGGAAGAAAAAAGACACACATTAGTTTATTAAAAAAATTAACAAAATAACTAATAGATTGTCAGTATTTGAATAAAATAGTAGTTCCTCCTATTTTATTACACAGAAAAACTGCTTCTGAAACATATGTAAAATCATAGTATTTATCTGGAACAAGGTTGTTTGACCCTAATAATTGTCATATACTAATGAAAAGACAAAGTCCAGGGATCTTCTTAATGAGCAAATATCAGAAAAATACAAAAACTGAAAAAAAAAATAAAAAATAAAAAAAAATAAAATATATATATATATATATATATATATATATATATATATATATATAATTATCACTAAATTAATAATTGAGTTTTTTACTCCAAGTCCAACCAACCAATACAAAAACAAGCAGCTCAAACACTATATAGATAATAGACTTTCGTTGACAATATTTATGTCTATAATTAAGCATGCCATATTGAAGAAAAATTATTAACCAAGAGAACCCTAGCAGTTTTTTAGAAACAGGGCTAAGGGCTAATAATTGCTATTAAACCTCAGCCACAATGCGTGTATCACCAATATGCTGTATATTCTACCCTAGTTCAAATCACCTTTGGGTTCATTATACCATATGATACTTAATGTGTTTGGTTCTTAGTTGACACACTTAGCAAAGCACATTGAACTGAATCCATGAGTCAAGTGTCAATGGACTCAACGTCTGTTTTAAGATTTCTAATGGTAAATCAAACATAGCCTTACATAGCACCACTGCTTTAAAGAAAAAATTTCATTCAGAAATTGAAGGCATGCAGAACGCTTGAATTTGAAGTTCAGAGTAAAATGTGTTCTAGCATTAAATTATATGATATTCAATAGCATCTTTATTGTATCTCAGATAAATTTAGAATATCTGAGTAGTTTAATATTTCCTTGGTTTCCATATTTCCTTACATTTCACATTTTGTTTAGTTAGGATTATGATTTAGAATTAGTATACGTAAAAAGGTTAGTGCTTTATGTTTTGTATGACAATATTGTAATATATCACATCATATGAAAATAATACCAGTTTCTGTGGTGACATATAGTTGAGTAGAAAGAAAATATGCCAAGAATCTATAAATCCCACAATGAATCATTCTATAAGAGAATTGCAAGAATTTGAAGGCACGGAACTTATTCAAAGTAAAGAAAAAAGCTTCATCAAACTAAGATTCATTGTTATGACTTATCAAGATATCTAAAGGTTCATCATCAAGATATCTAAAGCAAGACCGTTAGAAGTTAAAATAATATTCAGCTACCCACTCTTTACCTAATATTTTTTGTTCTTGATAATCCTTTTATATTTCTTCTTTCTCACTCTGCCATTTCATGGGTGATAAGATTATCACAAAGATTAAAAATAACTATTTTTTATATTTGATCAGGCTTTTGGACAATGGAAGAATGAAGCAACTTAACCTAACTTAGAATATTAGGGTTGTTTGCAAGCAATATACAGCCAATCAATTTGAGAGTTTCCACACAAACACGGTGTGTGTGTCAACTTCCAAAACTTCTAGAAAACTATAGCAAACAAACTTAGCCACCTTGGCATGTAACAAAGCACAACTCTAATCCTGTCCTCCAATTCCATGTTCCAATAAACACATAAAGAGAAGGGTCCAAACCTTCGTATAAGTCTGAACATGATCTCTCCAAAGGGAACTTGTTTTAAGAACATCTCTTAGGGTTGATATAACCTCGAAAGATGTGGCCTTAATAATATCATCATCTTTGTTATAAGTTTTATCCTGCAGCACCAGGTAAAACCTGATAAGCGAATAGATAATTTGATAGAAATTTTCAGTTTAACAGAAAACAAAAGGAGGAAAACAGTAGATTAAGACATGCCTTCAGATGATCAACTTTAACAGTTAGTGGATCTTCACTAACCTGCAGAACGGACAAGCAAGCTTTCAGCTCTAAATAAACATCAAATACTTTAGCTACATATTACATACACAAAAATGATTATCAGAAATCAGAAGGTGAATAATAAAACTTAAGAAAACAAATGTGAGTCTGGCACAACAAAAAAATTAAGCACCAATCTTTATTGATTTTAACATGTTCAACTGACCATCTCTGTTATCCGTAGACGCCGGTGACCAATCAGGATCACTTGATCCCCATGTATACTTGAAATCTGAAAAGGGGAACAGTAAAAAAAATTTGAGGTTCTAATTAAAGTTATGCAGGCAATCCACTGAAGGAATAAAATAACTAAATAAGCTAGCTACCTACTAAATCATGTACCTGAGCAAGAGTCCCAACTTCATGAAGACGGTTAAATAACTCCTTTCCTTTTAAATCATATACATTTTTATCCGTGTCAGAGCTAGATACTACACTAGGATCAGCCTCTGGCTCGTCCTTAAGGAGGAAAGCACCAGCATAAGGGGCCTGTCGTTCTCTACTTTCTTGTAAAGCTGCCAATAATTTGGGATCCTAGAAGCATAGTAAAATACCCATTACAAACTGGATAACCACACTTTAAATTTTCAAGTTACATTCAATCAAGTATTTTCCGTACAAGCACTAATCATTGATTAAAATTTGCTTATGATTCAGCCATAAGCATTTAATGAGAAAAGAAACATATTTTACTCATCATTCCTGACAACTCACCATACCTTAACAAAGATTGGCATGTAAAATCCTGGGAAAAGAGGCCTGTGGATCAGTGGTAATGCCAAAACCTGTTCCAAAGATAAAGAGGAAAAATGAACATCCAGAATCTTATGAGTTATCAAGAAAACTGACAGAGACTTCATTCGCAAGCTCCCAATGTTTTGTTTTACCAAACATCTAAAAAATAAATAAACACAGAAAAAATGTGCGATACAGTCCTAGTTTTATTTCCAGGATAGGGTGTGGCAATAGTGTAGTGCCCTCAAACACGACTGGAATAGCCTAGACATGAAGTAGCATAACATGAACAGTAAAACTTTCAAGCAGTCAACACACAAACATTGAATTTAAATCCTCCTCAAACCTCCCCAAAGATTAACAAAAATATCATCCTCCAACGATTAACTAGCAGGTTTTGCTACATTTCACAGATTACAACACATGCTAAAGGCCTATTTAGGAAAAAAAAAATAATAATCTATAAGCACTTGTGGAAGTTGAAAATAAGAAAGAAAAAAGAAATAACTTTCTCTATAAGCTAAAACTAGTTTATACATAAATAAAATATAATTTGAAGAAGCTAATATTTGCATAAACTAACTTATCGAGAAGTTTATTTATTTCATTTTATTTTATTTTTCTTATCCTAAAGTACTTATAAAAAGTTTGTCCAAAAATACGAAGAGTAGATTATGGCCGTACTTAGCTAAAAAAATGTAGAATACGCTTTTTTCATGAGTTAAGAACAGCCATTAGCTAAAAGTAGCTAGTGCAAATGGTAAATTCCGCTTTTAGAGAAGCTAAATGGTTTTATTTTAGCTCACGAGACAAGCCTGTTAACTTTTCACTTGCAACAGAATTATTAAATTTGCATAAGTTAACTTTGACTAGCCTTCGCTATTGAACCTGAATCAAGATATATATCCCTAACATCACATTTTAGTTGCATCAGAATTGTTAAATTTTGCCACAGATGTTAGGAGAAATTGAAACAATTGAGCAACTAATAACAGCAGTAACAACAATCAGAAACTAACGGTGAGATAATCTTCGGGTCTGGGATATGTGGGGACAATAGCGGAGGCCTTGGACTGAGACTCATCGGCCGCCTTGACTCCGGCGTCAACAACTTGATCGGAGCCGTCGCCGGAATCGGAACAGAAAAAATACCTGCCTCCGACATCAGTGTTCCTCCGGCTTAACCCACCAAGATGACTGAACACTCTGAGCAACGGCGAGGTGGAATCGAGTGCGGGACGGATCACCGTGGGGTGCAGCCGATGGATGCGCGATGATGAAATGAGCTTCAACATTGGGTTGGGCAATGGGATGATTGAAAGAATGGGGCTTTGAAAATTGAAGGTCGGTTCATGCCCTAGAAAAGTTGGAAAAGATTTAGTTGACAAGGGTTTTACACAGCCCAGGACAAAACCGCCATTGATGATGCTCAGAACGAAGAGGGCTGAGTTGTGTTCTTACATCCAGATTTGTTAAAGCCCTTCATAAACCCTCGTCTGACCTAATTACGAAACTGACCTTTTCTTCCCCCACAAGTACCGTTTGGTCCTCTCAATTGCCAGTTGGTTAAGAAATGTGCTAGATAAATCATAACAACGAGACTTCAATGAATTTATTTCAAAATTATTTAAACATTTTCTAAAAAAAAAATGAATTAAATGTAATTTGATATAATAAATCTTATATTAAAAATAAGTTGAATGAATTGCTTATATCATTTTTGCAGTAATCATCATTGGTTAGTTTCTCAGTTACACGTATTATTTTTTAATTACTTAAATAACATATTATAGGTTTTACCTGCACAATTTACGCAACACTTTTTTTAGTTGAGAATTCGATTAATATGAAACCTGAATGTGGGTATTTTTTTTTTTTAAATCAGTTAAAATTCAGTTTTCTAGAAATTAAATTTAAAATTGTTTTTTTTTTATTTTTGTTTATTTTGTTAAACAAAAAGAAAAACTAACTAATATATATAATATTATAATATTTTATTTAAAATTTATATTTTAAATTATAAATTTAAAAAATTTATATATTTTTTAAATTAATAATATATTTAGATTTATTGTTAAAAACAGTAAAATAATATTTTTTTAAATATATTATTAAATATTATATTTTTATTTTATTTTTATGGTTAATTTTTTTAATTCTTTGATTTATTTGATATTGTAATATATTTTTTAAAATGAATAATAAATTAGAAGGATAATAAAAAGATGAATTAAAATTTTGATGTAAAATTATATTTTTAAAATATATTTTTTTATTAATATTTTGAAATATATATATATATATATATTACACAAATAAAAATAAGTTATACTTTGGAATATATAATATATATATATATATATATTAAAATATAATTTATTTTTAAGTTGATAATTATTATTTTAATTTATGTAAAATATATATATATAAAATAAATTTGAAGTTCATGTAATTTTAATTTATATAATATATATATATATATATATATATATATAATTTATATAAGATATATAATTTATTTAATATTAAAATAGTTAAATTTTTATTAATTTTATAATTATAATTTTTTTAAGGTTATAATTTTAAATTTATTTGTTTTTAATTTTATATTTATAATTTATATATATATATATATATAATTTATAAATAATGATTTTTTTAATTTTAATTTGATATATATTTTTATCTATAATTAATTAATGTATATTTGAAAAAGTAATTGATTATTTAAAAATTAATCAATTATAATCAATTATTTTAAAAAGTAACCGGTTCTCATCAAATAATTAAAAAACTAATTCATTAGTTTTTTAAATAATAATAAAATATCTATATATATATATATATAATATTATACTGTTTTATTTAAAATTTAAAGTTTTAAATTATAATTATAAAAGAATTTATATATTTATTAGATTAATAATATATTTAGATTTATTGTTAAAAATAGTAAAATAATATTTTAAAATATATTAATAAATATTTTATTTATATGATTAATTTTTTTAAAATTTTTGATTTATTTGATATTGTAATATTTTTTTAGAAATTAATAATAAATTAGGAGGATAATAAAAATCTTAATATATATATATATATATATATATATAAAAGAAAAAATAATATTTTGATATAAAATTATATTTTTGAAATGTATTTTTTTTTATGTTTTGTAATATTTTAGAATATATATATATATATATAATTTATATAATATATAATTGATTTAAAATTAGAAATAGTTATATTTGTATTAATTTTATAAATATAAATTTTTTAAGATTATAATTCTAAATATAAATTTTTTAATTTTATAATTATAATTTATATAATATATATAATTTATAAATAATTATTTTTAAATTTTAATTTGATATATATTTTATTTGTAATTATTTAATGTATATTTTACAATTAATTAATTATTTGAAAAACTAATCGACTATAATTGAGTAATTGAAAAAATAATCGATTATTTCAAAAAATATTTTTAAAATAATCGATTAGTTTTTCAAATATACATTTTATATATATATATATATATATATATATATAATTATAATGTTTTATTTAAAATTTATAGTTTTAAATTATAATTTTAAAAAATTTATATATTTTTTAAATTAAGAATATATTTAGATTCTTTAGTATACGAAATTTATAGCATGTAGGTTTTATTTTGATTATGTTTAGAATTTGATTCTCTGGTATATGAAACCTTAACGTGGGTGCATATTTTTTTTTTCTTTAAATCAGTTAAAATTTGGTTTTTTGGTAAACTAAATTCTAAATTGTATTTTTTTTCTAATTTTTGTTTATTTTGTTAAAAAAAAAACTAACTATAATATATATATATATATATATATATTATAATATTATAATGTTTTATTTAAAATTTATAGTATAATTTAAATAATTATATTTTTATTAATTTTATAAATATAAATGTTTTAAGATTATAATTCTAAATATTTTTTTTTAATTTATAATGATTTAATGTATATTTTAAAACTAATCGATTATAATAGATTATTTGAAAAACTAATCGATTTATTTTTTAAATAATCGATTAGTTTTTCAAATATACATTTGAAATAATCGATTAGTTTTTTAAATATACATTAAGTAAAATAAATATAAATAAATAAATATATATAATATTATAATGTTTTATTTAAAAGGTATAGTTTTAAATTATAATTTAAAATAATTTATATATTTTTTAAAATAAGAATATATTTAGATTCTCTGGTATACGAAATTTATAATATATTGTGGTTTTATTTACCTATGTAGCACTATTTTTTTAAGTTAATAATTTGATTTTTTGGTACACGAAATCTTAACGTGAGTGCATATTTTATTTTTCTTTAAATCAGTTAAATCTGGGTTTTTTGGCAACCGAATTCTAAATTGTTTTTTTTCTTACTTCTAATTTTTGTTTATTTTGTTAAAAAAAGGAAAAACTAACTATATATATATATATATATATATATATATATATATATAATATTATAATGTTTTATTTAAAATTTATAGTATAATTTAAATAGTTATATTTTTATTAATTTTATAAATATAAATTTTTTAGGATTATAATTCTAAATATAATTTTGTTAAAATTTATAATTATAATTTATATAATATATATAATTTATAAATAATTAATTTTTAATTTTAATTTGATATATATTTTATTTATAATTATTTAATGTATATTTTAAAACTAATCGATTATAATAGATTATTTGAAAAACTAATCAGATTATAATTAGTTTTTGAAATAATCAATTAGTTTTTCAAATATATATTAAGTAAAAAAATATATATATATATATATATAATTATAATGTTTATTTAAAATTTATAGTTTTAAATTATAATTTTAAAAAATTTATATATTTTTTAAATTAAGAATATATTTAGATTCTCTTCTATACGAAATTTTATAGTATAATGTGGTTTTATTTACTTACACATTTTTTAAGTTGAGAATTTGTTTTTTTGGTATACATAACCTTAACGTGGCTGTATATTTTATTTTTGTTTAAATAAATTAAAATTCGATTGTCTAGCAACCGAATTCTAAATTATTATTTTTTTCTTCTAATTTTTGTTTATTTTATTCAAAAAAAGAAAAACTAACTAACTTTATATATATATATATATATATATATATATATAAAATATTATAATGTTTTATTTAAAGTTTATAGTTTTAAATTATAATTTTAAAAAGATTTATATATTTCTAAAATTTTAAATATATTTAGATTTATTATTGAAAGTAGTAAAATAATACTTTTAAAATATATTATTAAATATTATATTTATATTTTATTTTTATGGTTAATTTTTTTTAATTCTTTAATTTATTTGATATTGTAGTATTTTTTAAGAAATGAATAATAAATTAGAAGGATAATAAAAATCTTAAAAATTACATGCATATAAGATGAGATAATATTTTGATGTAAAATTATATTTTTGAAATGTATTTTTTTTGTGTGTTTTATAATATTTTGGAATATATATATATATATATATATATATATATTTTTTTTTTCTTTTATATTATAGAAATAAAAATAAGTTATACTTTGAAAAAATATATATATATATATATATATTTATTTATTTATTTATTAACATATAATTTATTTTTAAGTTGATAATTATTATTTTAATTTATGTAAAATATATATATAAAATAAATTTGAAGTTCATATATGCAATTTTAATTTATGTAATATATATATATATATATATATATATATATATATATATATAAGATATATAATTTATTTAATATTAAAAATAGTTATATTTTTTATTAATTTTATAATTATATATTTTTTTAAGGTTATAATTTTAAATTTATTTATTTATTTTTAATTTTATATTTATAATTTATATAATATATATAATTTATAAATAATAATTTTTTTAATTTTAATTTGATATTTATTTTTATTTATAATTAATTAATATATATTTGAAAAAGTAATTGATTATTTAAAAACTAATTAATTATAATCAATTATTTATAAAAGTAACCGGTTCTCATCGAAAAATTAAACAATTAATGGATTAATTTTTAAAATAATCAATTAATTTTTCAAATACAAAAAAAAAAATATATATATATATATATATATATATAATATTATACTGTTTTATTTAAAATTAAAAGTTTTCAATTATAATTTTAAAAGGATTTATATATTTATTAGATTAATAATATATTTAGATTTATTGTTGAAAATAGTAAAATAATATTTTAAAATATATTATTAAATATTATATTTATATTATATGTATATGATTAATTTTTTTATATTTTGATTTATTTGATATTGTAATATTTTTTTAAAAATTAATAATAAATTAGAAGGATAATAAAAATCTTAAAAATTATATGTATATAAGACGAAATAATATTTTGATATAAAATTATATTTTTGAAATGTATTTTTTTGTGTTTTATAATATTTTAAAAATATATATATATATATATATATATATTATAATTGTAAATATAATTTATTTTTAAGTTGATAATTATTATTAATTTATGAAAAAAAAAATATATATATATATATATATAATTTGAATTATCATATATGTAATATATGTAATTTTAATTTATGTAATATATGTATATAATTATAATTTATATAATATATAATTTATTTAAAATTTAAAATAGTTATATTTTTTTAATTTTATAATTATAAATTTTTAAGGTTATAATTTTAAATAGAATTTTTTAAAATTTATAATTATAATTTATAAATAATTATTTTTTTAATTTTAATTTGATATATATTTTATTTGTAATTATTTATTATATATTTGAAAAACTGTAAGAAAAGTTAATCAATTATAATATATTATTGAAAAATGTAATGGTAAGAACGGAATATAATCGAGTAACTGAAAAACTAATAGTTTTTCGAATATACATTAAGTAAAAAAAAATATATATATATATATATATATATATATATATATATATAATATTATAATATTTTATTTAAAGTTTATAGTTTTAAATTATAATTTTAAAAAATTTATATATTTTTTCAAATTAATTATTAAAAACAGTAAAATAATATTTTTAAAATATATTATTAAATATTATATTTATATTTTATTTGAATGTTTAAAATATATTTTTAAAATATTTTTTGATATTGTAATTTAAAAAAAATTAATTATAAATTAGGAGGATAATAAAAATCTAAAAAATTATATGTATATAAGATGAAATAATATTTTTATGAAAAATTATATTTTTAAAATGAATTTTTTTTGTGTTTTTTAATATTTTGGATGATATATATATATATATATATATATATATATATATATATTTATATTATAAAAATGAAAATGAGTTATATTTGCAGAATATATATATATATATATTATAATATAATATATTTTTATATTGATAATTATTATTTTAATTTATGTAAAATATATATATATATATAATTAATTAATTTGAAGTATGTAATTATATATGTAATTTTAATTTATATATATGTATATATATAATTTATAATATATATATATATATATGATTTATTTAACATTAAAAACAGTTATATTTTTATTAATTTTATAATTATAAATTTTGTGAAGGTTATAATTTTAAATATAATTTTTTTAACCTTATATTTATAATTTATATAATGAATAAATAATTTTTTTAATTTTAATTTGATATATATTTTTATTTATAATTATTTAATATATATTTGAAAAACTAATTGATTATTTAAAAACTAATCAATTATTTTAAAAAATAACCTATTAATTAATCGATTAATTTTTGAAATAATCAGTTAATTTTTCAAATAGTAAAAAAAAATATATATATATATATATATAATATTATAATGTTTTGTTTAAATTTTAAAGTTTTAAATTATAATTTTAAAAGGATTTATATATTTATTAGATTAATAATATATTTAAATTTATTGTTGAAAGAAGAAAAATAATATTTTTAAAATATATTATTAAATATTAGATTTATATTTTATTTGTATGATTAGTTTTTTTAAATTCTTTGATTTATTTGATATTGTAATTTTTTTATAATTAATAATAAATTAGGAGGATAATAAAAATCTGAAAAGTTATATGTATATAAGATGAAATAATATTTTAATGTAAAATTATATTTTTGAAATATTTATTTTTTGTGTTTTGTAATATTTTGGGATATATATATATATATATATATATATATATATATATATATATATTAGAAAAGAAAATAAGTTATAGATAGGAAAACTAATATATTAATATTTTTGAAATCCTTAGTACATTACATAATAGCCCATATTGCACGAGGTTTAACCACCATGAATAACATGTGCAGCCTTTAGTCCTTGTCACAAAGTATATCGACTTTAATCGGAGGGTTGAAATTGAATTTGTGGAGATTAACGCACATGATTTAGATCTACATTGCACGTGGTCCGATAAGCTTTTATTAAGCATGCAAGCTTTCAGTCTATATATTTTGAAAGGAGAAATTCAATAACCACATTTACAGTCATCATAATCATATACTACAATTTTTACAAGAGTGTTAATCAAGATTGAAGAAAGAAGGTTAACAAAATGTTGTTGTGGAGACAACAAGAACACAAAGTTGCCTACACTACTTTGATGGTATGTTAGCTCTATTGTTATTATTGTTTAAGTTATTTTTTTCTCATTAAATAATGTTATTTTTTGGCTATATAGGACGCAGAACAAAGTATTGTGTTGTCGTATTGTCATTCAATGCCAGAACCACATCCTCTTCTTCTTCCTGTAATAGAAGAAGCTAGATTCGGCGGTGTTGCTAAATTAAGACATTTAAAGGTAGATCATGTTTTAGTTACAACTTTGGTGGAGAGGTGGAGGTTTGAGACACATACTTTTCATCTGCCAACAGGAGAATGCACAATAACATTGCAAGATGTTTCACTTCAATTAAGGCTTAGAATTGATGGTCCACCTGTGATTGGACCAATGATGTTTGATTGAAAGGACATGTGTCATTCGTTATTAGGTATTATCCTTACAAAGGGGGAGTCCCTAATAGGGTCTATGGTGAAGTTAAAGTGGCTTAAGGAAAATATGGTCTCACTATAAGAGGAATCAAATATACAGGAAATACATGCCCATGCAATGGCATATATATTAGGATTGATTAGAGGGATTTTAATGCCTAATAAAACTGGTAATAAGGTACACTTAATGTACTTGAAATTTTTAAGTAATCTTTGCATAACTCGACGATATAATTGGGGTTCTGCTTGTTTAGCTACATTGTACAGGGAGATGTGTAGAGCAACAGATCGGCATGCAAAGACCATGGGTGGATATGCGTCGTTATTACATTCCTAAGCATGGTTTCGTATGCCTTTATTGCACCAATTTCACGGACTCAATTGATGTTCCCCCTTGTATGCCGATGGAGCGGGGTCCGTGTACTGAACTATCAAAATGTTCCCTACAATGATTTACTTGGCTACCGATCAAGGATAGACCACATTGAACCTAACCAGGTTCATTTCTATTTTTAACTTCACTTTTTAATGTTCATAATTTACTAAGTTTCTCACTTTAGTATTGTTGACATAGTTTATATGGGTTCCGTATGAGGGATTGAAGTCAATCATTCTTGTCGAAGCATACAAGGACCAAACATTGTGGACCTCTTGCACAAGTTTACTTTGTTTTTCAATTGTTGAATGACACAGTTAGATAGGGTGAAATTACAATTTCGTTTGGTATAAGATGTTCCTGACTCACCCAACAACCTTGATGATCTACATAAAGTAGACATGAGCGGGAGACAAGACGAGAATTGGGCTACTAGACATGCGGAATGGATATACGTATGGAAGAACAGGTGTGATCTGACATTGATTAGATTACCACTTTTAGGGCCACTTTTCCACAGTAGTGAGTATATGTCGTGGTTTGTGGCAAACTCATTTTTGTATTTGTCCGTTCCACAAATGTTACATGACCCGAGAATGCATCGGACATCGACTTTAACACATGCACAATTGATGAACGTTTGGCAAGTGCACCAATCATTAACGTAGTAATAAAATATCGTCCTCTGGGATTGAATTTGTTGAATACTAGATTCCTAATGTACGTAAGTTTGAGCAATTGAAAATTTGGATAAAATAACAAACATAGAATTATAATAAGAACTTTAGTCAAAATAAGATCTGTTAGAGAATTGATTTCATACTCTTTCCTATATAATTCCAGTCCTTTCAATTGATGCAAGAAATGTAATTATCCACTTGAGTTTACCCAAAGTTGTTTTACCCCTAATCCCTTAGTAGGCAAAACTATTCATTGAATCCGAACCCCCAATCCCTTAAGTCAGTTACGCCATTCAATAGAATCATGAAAAAACAATAATCTTCTCTATTGCAAACTAATTAGATATATGCCCAATTTCTGAATTGTGACAAACCCTAACCTGTTATATTTAGGATCGCGAACAACCTCCAATCTCCCAATTGTGAAACTGCTCGTGGAATGAACTTGAAAATTATAAATAGAACACTGAGATAAAGAACATTAACTTAATATCAATTGTCAAGAACAAGAAAATATAATTCAGAGTACTACATCAATCCTCTAACAACAGGGAAATCAGTTCTACATAATATAAAAATTCCCAAAAGATAATAACTAGAACGTAACAAATGGAGAATGGTTGCCCCCTCTCCCCTTTTCAGTTTCGTTCCACCTTCTTTATAGGGTGTCCCACGTTTTTCTCCACTTGTTGAGGTAGTTACCACTTGTCATAACCGTCTTGAATTTCCACAGGTGTGGAAAAATCCACAACCCACCTGTGGAACTCTCTAACTTTAACTGTGCATTCTGAACCACAAATCCACAGGTTGTGGAACATTTCACAAGGTACCTGTGGAACTTGCTGATATGAAATATTTCTATCTTGACACCAACTCCCTCCAAACTATGAATTCAAACTTCCAAACACCTATTTACAAGAACAATGCACAAACCAACATGTATGATCCAAAACAACGATAATACATGATGAAATCGTTCCCATAATGCAACAACATATGAAATTAACCTAAATTAATGCATGAATATAATGATATTTTATCCACCCATCAATTCTCCCAAGCTTAGACTTTTGCTTGTCCTCAAGCAAAGAGAATTTAATAAAAACAGGACGATAATGCAAACAAAATGATGAGTGTTTTTTATTGGGAATACATCGTCTTGTCTCAAATCCAAATTCAATCAATGATATTCTAAAAGTATATATTTCACAATTGTTGTTGGGTCCCTAAGTGAGTTAAGGAAAGGATGCAAGGCACAATACATCAAGGAAGACAATCTTTGAGCTTTATTTTCTCTTTACAAAACTTTTTCTTAGGTTCTTGCCTAGAAGACAATTACCTGCCAACTAAACATGGATCTTCCACTCAAATGCTTTGCACTTGCCACACCCGGTCTCAAAGGAGTGCCTCTTTCCCCAGTAACTCACACAGTCTCAAAGGGGTGTCATTTCACTTATTAGGTTTTTTTTTTTACATTATTGTGAACTAACAGACAATTCTCCAGTAACCAAATGCAGTGAGTGTCACCATAGAAACCTTAAAAAAAATTAATTTTCTTCCTTAAGTGTCATAGTATCCAGACTTCCTGTGTAGTGTGTGAAGTTTCCCAACAAATAATCATGACAGATATGTTGGAAAATTAATAATAATAATAATAATAATAATCATCCTGATTTTGATTCTAACAATCAAACATAAACATAATCCCATACTGATAAACATGCTGTAAACTAAATGCGAAAGCGTACCTGAATTAGCCATAACGATGATGTCTTTGTAGAGCACTATATTGATCTTATGGTCTTCCACCCGAAGAGCACCTGTATTTCCCTCTTGATTTTCTCTCTTGATGGGGATAGAAAGAAAGGAACGGGACCGATACTTACGTTACGTGTGTGTGCTCTCGAAGGGGACCATGACCCTTTAGATAACCGGAATTAGGTTAATTACTTAAGTTTTAGTATTTCCAATTTGGCCCCTCATCAAATTAGAAATTGCTCTATGGTCTCTACACAATTTTATTTTCATGACATATGCTTTTAGCCAAAACTTTAATTTAGTCGGATCACTTTATTATTTGGCTTAATAAATAATGGCCCTAACACATTTAAATTATGTATCATATATATACATGACCCAAATTTTTCCAACAATCTCCCACTCGGTCACAAATATATATGTCCTTACAACCTTACAAATGTGCTAGACTTTATGAGCTCAAAATTGTCATTATATTCCTTTAGCATACTCCAAAAGTCCTGTCCATTAATCATATTAGGATATAGAACCAAACCAGACTTTTCATTGCATCATCGCAACTAAAACCAACAATGATTACTCATCCTAACATAACCAAATGACATGGATTCATCATGAAATGTGTAGCATGAAAAATTACGTGAAGGTGATCTGTACACGTCTATTTTCAACTGGTCCAAACTTTAAGTTATTGAGATCGATATAATATCCTTAATGTACAAAGTGTAATGAATGAACGAAAAAACCGCATATCTATAGATAACCAAATATGTCCAAAAAACAATGTATACATATATGAAATTAAACATAGAACATAAAATATATAAAAGTGACTAACTCCCACTAAACCACAAATTCCTCAAATTGTAAAACACCCATGTGAGCAAAATGCTCATGAAAGACCTTGGGCGGAAGTCCTTTAGTCGAGAGGATCTGGTATCATGGAGTTTGTCCTTAAGTGTTCTATGAAAATCTGTCCACTTTGTACTCTTTCCTTAACAATACAACTGATTTATTGTCACAATATAACTTAAGTGGTCTTTCAATGCCTTTCACAATTTGCGACCTCGTGACAAAATTTATCGGCCATATTCCATGATTTGATACCTCATAGCAAGTTACAAATTCTTGACATTCTACAAAATCCGAGTCGGAAAACCCAGCGATCTCCAACTGGTCTGACCTCCTATATGTGAGCATATAATTTTTTGTTCTCTTTAAATATCTTATGACCCTTTTTGCTGCTTTTCAATGGTCTATTCCTGGATTGCTTAAATATCTGCCTAGAACCCCAACTATATATGCTATGTCTGGATGCGTACATACTTGGGCATAGATCAAACTCCCTACAACTGATGCATAGGGAATCTTTTGCATTTCCTCAATTTCCGAATTCCCTTTGGGCACTGATTGAGACTAAACTTGTCTCCCTTTAAACTTGTGATACATACAATCATCAACAATATTCATCTTGAAGCCAAATGAGTTTCATACCTTCTGGTAATGGGACAAGTTCCCAATAACCTTATTGTCTTGCATGGACTTGTACTTATCCTATTGCTTCAATCCACTTTCATCTTGAAGCCAAATGAGTTTCATACCTTCTGGTAATGGGACAAGTTCCCAATAACCTTATTGTCTTGCATGGACTTATACTTATCCTATTGCTTCAATCCACTTTTGAGATTTAGAACCTTATATAGCTTGACGGAAGTTAACTGGGTCATCTTCCATTATATCATTATTTTCCTCATGTTCCTGAAGAAATACCATGTAATCATCCGAAATAGCACTTCTTCTTTCTCTAGTGGATCTCTGCAAAGTTATTGGCTCATGATGCATAGGTTCTTGAGGATCTTGAGTTTGTTCTTCATGAACAACCAAATCATCTTGAGTAAGGGGTTCATTAACAATGCATTGTGGAGGTTCCGAACTTACTTTATCAAAAGTAACTGTTTGAATCGGTTCTGGAATTGTTACCGATTCTTCCTCTAAGACAAAGTTCTTGATTTTATTCTTCTCCCCAAACTCAATATCCTCAAAAAACGTAGCAGTTCCCGTCTCAAAAATTGTCTTTAATGTGGGATCATAAAATTTATATCCCCTGGATCTTTCAGCATAACCAATAAAATAACTACTTACTGTTCGAGAGTCCAATTTCTTTTCATTTGGCTTATAAGGCCTTGCCTCAGCTGGACAACCCCACACATGGAAATGCTTCAGACTAGGCTGTCGCCCAGTCCAAAGCTCATAAGATGTTTTGGTAGCTGCTTTAGTTGGTACTCTGTTTAGAATATAAGCTGTCATATTTAGTGTCTCTCCCCAAAGTGATTCCAGTAAGGTGGAATGACAAATCATACTCTCTACCATATCTTTAAGAGTGTAACATAAGCCCAAACGTTACAATTTGATGTTACCTGAGCACTTGTGCCATAATGCACTTGAGTGAGTATTTTCAATTTTATGTTTAGTACCACATGATTCTGCATTAAGGGTTTCATTATAGGTGACCACAATATCAAGTAAATATTGATTATCATAAATTAAAAGTGAACCAGTTCCAACAATATCTGAATTAAAAGACAAACTGAACTTATTGTTTCCAAATGAACATAAATAACCTAATTTGTCCAAATAAGAAACTGAAACCAAATTCCGTCTAAATGACGGCATAACAAAAGTGTCTTTCAAATCCAAATAAAAAATCAGTACTTAATAATAATTTAAAATGACTTATAGCTTCCACCTCTACCGATTTGTCATCTCCAACATAAATCTATCTTTCAGAATCAATTGGCTTCCGGTAGTTTAGGCAACCCTTTCTTTTCACACCAAGCATGATATTTAACACATTTCTTTTTTACGTGTCCAATCTTATTGCAAAAGAAATATTTGTTTTCTTGAGTTTGTTTCTTTTGTTCTGGACCCTTAGCACCTTCTTTCTCGAGATCCTCTGATCTCTTTCTTTTTCCCTTAGCCTTGGAGGTGCTTGCAAAAAATGAGCACTTTCTATCTTGTCTTGCTTTAGTCTTTCCTCTTCTTGTACGCAATGTGAAATGAGCTCATTAAGAGACCATTTATCCTTCGACGAGTTGTAAGATACCTTAAATTGATTAAACGTTGCAAGAAGAGAAATCAACACCAAATGAATGAGCAAGTCTTCCGAGAGTTCAAGCTTTAGTGCCTTGAGTTTAAAAACAATATTAGACATGCTCATAATGTATTCCCTGATATTTCCTTTGCCTTGATATTTCATGGAGATCAAGTTCTGAAGAAGAGTGTTTGTCTCCGCCTTATCGCTTTTTGCAAAGCGCTGCTCAATTTCAGCAAGGAATTCTTTGGCACTTGTGATGTTTTCGAAACAGTGCCCCTAAACACCTCCGGGATGCCACGCTTAATGATCATTAGACTCATGCGATTTGAGCGATCCCACTTCTCATAATCTCTTTTCGTTCAAAGGTACTTGAATCCAGTAAGAGTAGGGGTTTGCTCGGTCCTTAACGCAAAATCCATATCCATGCAACCAAGAACAATATCAATGTTCTCTTTCCAGTCCTTAAAATTTGTTCCATTGAGGACCGGAACAAAATTTAAATTTGCGAGATACGAAGCAATTGTAGCTGAATTTAGAACACGAGAAATAAACTAATTATGCTCACATTATATAAAAAATAAATAATATATATTCAAATAGTGGTTTAACCCATCTCAAGATACCCAATGCACCATCAATATCAAGTCTTTGGACGAGTAATATTAACTGCTAGAGGTATCTTGTTGTAATAATCAAACATTGACAATAAAGCACGTCCAACAACAAACCAGTCTTTGGATTGATTTATCATCGACAAAGCAAATCCTTATAATTATCACATGTTTATCATTACAAGTGTGTATGCAATTCGGCCAAATATTAATCTTCCTTTGGGCCGACTAATACTCGCATGAATATACACAAACACTAACATTCAATATTTTTCATGAACTGCCCAATTCAAGAGAAGTTACTTTGGTGACTTCTTGACTCAATTTGCTCACAAAAAATATTAAACTACCAAAAATTGAATATTTTATTTATATAACAAAACCAAATATTTAATATTTGCAAACTAATTCAAAAGAGAATCACCTCATTATAATTCTACTAAGGATGAACACCTCCCTAGAATCTCATTAGGGATGAACACCTCATCTCGAACAAATCAAAGGATGAAAAAAGGCCTCATTTTCCACCAATACCTAAAGGATGAACATCTTCCTAAAATCACACTAGGGATGAAACGAGAGATAGTTCCGAGTCTCTTTAGCATACTGCTCTAAACCCTAAAAGAGAATTAAACAGTAATCACTCAGACCCTAATTTAACATCAAATTTTCTTTAAATTCCTAGGGGATAGAGGCAATAAAATAATAACAGCCAAACATGTGGAAACATTCATCATTTACCTAAGATTCTCTGTGTTGGGAACTCCACAAACACCACCCCGAATTCCAAACCCATAAAATTAAATAAAAACAAAAGATTAAAAAAAGAACAGAGAACCCAATACAAGAAAAATTGAAATATGAAACATTGTTTCTTTCTCAGTAAAACTTGAAACTTAAACTGAAACAAAAGTGAAAAATGAAGAAGAAGAAGAATCCATAGCTTCCTCCACGGTTCCATCAGCAAGCAGAATCAGATTGGGGATGTTACCCCCAAATTTAAATTTTAGGGTTCACAAAAATTAGAGATTATCCTCCACTTAGGGTTCATAAAATTGGGTAATCTGAATTGTTTAAAACAAAATTAATCCTAATTTTCATAATTAGGGTTCTATAAATTAAACGAGACATGAATCAAATATGGGCGACTCGATACCAATTGTTGGAAAATTAATAATAATAATAATAATAATAATCATCCTGATTTTGATTCTAACAATCAAACATAAACATAATCCCATACTGATAAACATGCTTGTAAGCTGAATGCGAAAGCGTACACTGAATTAGCCATAACGATGATGTCTTTGTAGAGCACTATATTGATCTTATGGTCTTCCACACTGAAGAGCACATGTATTTCCCTCTTGATTTTCTCTCTTGATGGGGATAGAAAGAAAGGAACGAGACTGATACTTACGTTCTGTGTGTGTGCTCTCAGAAGGGGACCATGACCCTTTAGATAACCAGAATTAGGTTAATTACTTAAGTTTTAGTATTTCCAATTTGGTCCCTCATCAAATTAGAAATTGCTCTATGGTCTCTACACAATTTTATTTTCATGACATATGCTTTTAGCCAAAACTTTAATTTAGTCAGATCACTTTATTATTTGGCTTAATAAATAATGGCCCTAACACATTTAAATTATGTATCATATATATACATGACCCAAATTTTTCCAACAAGATAACCATAGTATGTTTCACAAAAATATCACTGAACAAACTTAAGACTTGAGTTAAGATAATGAATTCCCAATTCAATGTATATGTTATGCAAATGTAACAACAGAATGACATGCAATTGACCCTCTCAAGCTTAAATGTTGATGTTGTCCCCAACATAAGCAAAATAACTAAGATTAGAAGGGATAGAACTCACAAAATTATGGTTGGTCGGAACGGAGGAATTCCATCACCTCTTGGAGCAATTGTTCCATGCGTTGTTGATGAAGAAGTTGGGAATCCCGAAACTGCATGAATTCGGTATAATGGTGTTGGTGTTGAGTGCGAAGATCAGCAAGTGTTTGAGTGATGCGAGTAACCACGCGAGCATGAGAATCAAGGGAAACAAAAGGAAGTGTCAAAGGTGTATTAGGGCGAGGATGAGAGGTATTGTGGGAATTCAAATCTGAAAATGTCCACCTCGCTAGACCATGCACAGTAGTAAATTTTGGATTAGGAAGTGGTTGTGGTGACATGCCTTCAACATAATTCATTACTAAACAATAGTGACCATCTCGTTTGACCAACATTTCGTTATTTATCAGCATCTCTAAATCATTGCGAGATGTCCCAACTATTGCCTTATATCTTCCAAAGGAATGTTGAGATGTAATGCGATTGGAGTTATCAATCCACCAATTGCTATTTGTCCTGATGAAGCTTTTCCTATCTTAATGAATTGACGAGCTAGCCATGAACCTGAATCCAGTTGAACATCGTTGACCATCCCCCATAAGAATAATGATTCTGATTTCCTAACAGCAGCAGTATTATCACCCCGAGCAAATAAAGTATGAGCTAACAATCGGTGAGCATACCGAAAACAGGGATGATGAATATGAGACTCTTTAGACTCTGAGGAAACAAAGTTAGTGGAGGTAGATAATTGGTGCCAAAAGGAATGTTCATTAAAAGCACGAGAATATCTTCTCTCACCTCCACTAGGAAACCCGAAAATGACATTCAACTTAGTTAAATCAAGATAATGAAAAACAGAAAAAACAAAATAACTAAAATAAAAACAGTTTTGACTACCTAAAATCTAACACTCAAATCTTAAGCAAATTAGATCACTAATATCAACAGAAAAATCAATCTCCAGCAACGGCGCCAAAAACTTGATGAACGTTTGGCAAGTGCACCAATCGTTAACATAGTAATAAAATATCGTCCTCTGGGATTGAATTTGTTGAATACTAGTGATCGATGTCGTACTCGGTCAAATAATTAAAACAGATAAATGTAGTACTAGGAAGCTTTCCTAGGTCGTCTCCCAAAGACCACGAATTTCTATCAAAGCTTATCAATTTTTAGTAACAAAAAATTAAAAGGGGAGTTTTTCAAAATTAAAATATTAGATGAAACAGAACAAAAGCAGATTATAAAAATGCGGATTAAAAACAGATTAAAATGCAATTGATTTCCTGATTCTAATGCAGTGTCACTTATCCTAGATTACGAAATTAATTCAAAATTCACCAACTAAGCGAAGATAAATCCCAAATTATATTCTAATTCAAAATTAATCAACTAAGCGAAGATTAATCTCAAATTAGCTTTTACCCTTGTTCCAATATGAAATTAACCAACTAAGCGAAGATTAATCCCAAATTTTCCTTAACCCTTATTTTAACATGAAATTAACCAACTAAGCGAAGATTAACCCCAAATTATCCTTATACAATTAAGCATTGCATACATCACATAATCTCATATCTAACACAGAATTAAGCAAACTGTGATATAAGTTTCGGTTTATTAAGCATAAACAGATTATAATTCAATACTGAGATTAGAAGATGAAGAGTTAAGAGAACAAACAATATGAAATTGAAGAACAAAACCTCAAAGATCTACTTGCATTCTTCTCAGAAAATCAATACAAAGATTTAGCTATCCATAGAAAGTTGAAAACGCAATAGAAGAAACATAATTAAAATTGAAACAAGAATTTAAAAATAATGACAGAAGAGTAACAAACTTGAATGTAAATTGCAAAAGATGAAAGACGGAAGTGTGGTGGCTGCCTAGTCCTTGTGTGATTTTGTCTTCTTTTCGTGTGATGTGCCTCTCTTATATAAATAACCCTAACCCTAATCTTAATCGAGGTTTTGGGCTCAACTAGTCCATGAAACACATCATAAATTGGCTTCAGTGCAGGTCCATGAACTTCAAACACATGCAGTATTTTCAATACTTATCCAAATTAAGCGATTTTGGTCTCCAACGAAAGCCTCTTGAGCTAGCTTTAAAACGCCACCATTTCAACTATTTTCGGAGCTCTAATGAATTTAGGAGACTTAAATTACTGAAGCATGTCCATTGGGCCGGCCTGGTGCGCTTGACCTGTTTTGGATAATTTATGTAAAATCCAATTTAGCTCCGAATTGAATGATTTTGGATCCTGTGGAAAGCTCAATGTGTCTAGTTTATAATTATTTTAGAATTATGTTATTTGGAGATCTGTAGAAAAAATGATAAATAAAACAATAAACTAATGTCAGTACCAGTATAAAATAAAATATGACATTTGGCCCAACTTTTCAAGTCTAAAATTACTTTAAAGCTGTCCTAAAATTAATAATGAGTAAAAATTAGATCAAATAGATTAAAATCTAAATTATTATCCCAATGAAGTCCAATCAATGAAAATGCACTAATAATAGACAATTAAACACAATGCACCAATTAAGATAAGTATATAAAGATAAGAAAATGCGGGAAAATAATGACTAATCAAATTCCCCCACACTTAGCCTTTTGAACTCCGGGCAAAATCAAGAAGCAAAGCAAGGAGCAATTCCAAAGACATCGAAGAGAGTGACATAACAAAAAGGAGCAAGAACAAGAAGACACACAAAACACAAACAAATTTACACAATCCTTAATGAATCTTGGGAAAAGAAAGGAGTAGACAACATCCTACACACAAAGAGTCGGAGGAACCGGATACTCATGGAAATCATCCAAGCATTTCAAAACACTGGCAAGAGGTCGATCGAGGTCAAAAGGTGAATCAAAGTGACAAAACCTCACAAGATGCACTTGTATCTCTCATGTGTTTAGGCTACTGTATACTCTCAAAATACTCGAGAAAAGCAAGCAACGAGATAGACTTGGCAAGCCTCTAAACTCAACACCCAACGCACATGCATAAAAAGATCAAAAGGTCTTTTTAGGTTGTAATGGGGGTAGGGACAAGGTAGAGGATATCATATAGGATAAGTAGTGCGTGAACCAGGAGGAACTAGAGGAGCGATGGGGAATAAGTCAAAAATAAGCACAAGATGCATGCCCAAAAACCTCTAATATCAAGCCTCCACTACTTGCCTTTACCTCAACCACAACTTTCCTTTCTTTTTTTTT